>RCUC01000418.1:0-47816 GCA_003697995.1 Taxidea taxus jeffersonii | reverse complement strand
ACAAATTATTACCCTGACTTCTCATTGCATTGCCTTCTAACTTTTTCTGAGCACGCTTAGCACTTGGAACTAAAATTATGTCATTCTTCAGAATGATGGGTCTTATGAAGACTTATCTGTCAAGTAGCCAGCTGTGTTATAACAGGTCATTCAGATTCTTTCTCCTCTCACTTTAATTTACTTTCTGGTGAGAGATGGCTGGCAAGGTTTAAGCAAGCATGATAAAGACTAATTAAAGAGTTGTTCCTTAAATCTCCTTGAAATTAGAGGTTGATTCACTGAAATAATTCGCATTTCATAACCTGAAATAAGCAAAACTTTGAATCTTAGCAAGAAAATTGAAGAGCTATATGGATTACCCATTTCTTTGCTGTGGAATTGTGCAATTGAATTTAGAATATAATAGAATTTGTGTTTCCACTAAAACCAACTCAGAACAGCTTCACATTATGGAACTAAATTAGACCGTAACTCCCTCTAATTAGTTTGGATAGCAATATTTTTAGTCCTTAATCACACCTTTTAGTGAAGAATTCTGAACTCCTTAGAATAAAATCTATTGTCTTATATCCTTGGGGGTAAATCTTGAGGGGGATAGTTAACAGACACAATGACAAAAAAAGGTGACCTAAAGAGTATTTTTTTATTCTTAATGAGTTATTGGAGCTACTTTATAACTGCTACGTTTAAATTTTTGCCAGGTACAGGAGCTGCCTGGTTACATTATCCCAGAGTGCAAAGACAACAGAGGGAATGTTGCTCAGGGGGGCCCCAAGGAGGTGTAAGCCAGGGAGAACTGGATGGCGTGCCTACCGGGATTTGCTGGCCTGCATTCACTATTGCTTCCACCTGCTGTCCAGAACATTTGGGTAATACCTTTTCTTTTCATGAAATGGGCCAGAAAATGGATGCTACAGAGAACCAGAATAAGTGGATAGGTGAGTGGACTACTTAAAATTACTAGAATGGTGGCAGGTGGATTGTGTACAAATTACCCAGTAGATTGCATCAGCCTTCCATTGCATTTTACAAAATCCAGTTGGTGAGTTTTTTTTTTTTTTAAAGATTTTATTTATTTACTTGACAGACAAAGATCACAAGCAGGCAGAGAGGCAGGCAGAGAGAGAGAAGGGCGAAGCAGGCTCCCCGCCAAGCAGAGAGCCCGATGTGGGGCTGGATCCCAGAACCCCGAGATCACGACCTGAGCCGAAGGCAGAGGCCTTAACCCACTGAGCCACCCAGGCACCCCGTTGAGTTTTTTTAAAATGAAAAACTTAGGGGCGCCTGGGTGGCTCAGTGGGTTAAAGCCTCTGCCTTCCGCTCGGACCATGATCCTGGAGTCCTGGGATCCAGCCCCGCATCGGGCTCTCTGCTTGGCAGAGAGCCTGCTTCCTTCTCTCTCTCTGCCTGCCTCTTTGCCTACTTGTGATCTCTATCTGTCAAATAAATAAATAAAATCTTAAAAAAATAAAATAAAATGGAAAACTTAGAAGCATGGTATTTTATAACTACTCACATATATTCTGAAGCATCTTTAATGATAGAACCTGTGATAATGATCAGATATTTCATTTTCTGGAAACTTCCTTAAGGTTATGGATATCTGTTGTACAGATATCTTGTGGGGGCAGTAGATGTAAGTAGGGGGAAAAATCCTTCAATCAGATAATTTATGTTCTGTATCCATTCTCCCTTTCTCAAGAACCAGTCAGCATTTACAGATCAATTCTTTATTGTGTGGGAAAGTGTCTATCACTTTTCCTTATTGTAGTCTTCAAATCTGCTTCCCAATGATAACCCCTGTCTTCTGGACTGAGACGAGAAAGGCATTATTTAATACCATGGAGGTTTATTCATGGCACTTTTGAAAGCAGTGAGGAGATGTGGACATGGTGAGGCTATCGGAACATCTTCAAGGAGTTATTTAGACGGAATCTCCAAGAGTATGATTCAAATCAAGGAAACGAAAAATGGCACAGAAATTATTCTTTGATTTCTGTTCAGTTTAAATCTGAGGACAAGCTTATTGAAAGCAGGTTATTTACTTTGCAGTTAAAGGCCTGAGTGGAACAATGGGACTTAAATCTTCTCAGCAGTGACATTTTCATCGATGACATTAAGAATTTAATGAAAACCTGAAGGGCACGTAAGAACAAACTATGGAAAAGGGGAAAAGAATGAATCTGTGGGATAGGTGAGGTGTGTTTTGAGGATGGGGACAATTCAGAGTCATGAGGCTGGGAGTTCTCAGAAGAGTGGCAGTGATCCATATAGATCTATATGGGGAAAAAAAAGATTGTGAAAATTAACCAGGTAGGCTTCTTTGTTCCTGTTTTCTGAAATAAATTTTATCTTCCAAATATACTTAAGCAATTGGTAACCATGTTGAGAAGGGAGGAACCCTGGCTGATAAATGTGCTTAGTCTCTTCTATTTTGTTGTCATTGAGAAGTTGAATTAAATCACACACTCTGGGCAAACCATTTTAGTATGATTAAAAACATTCATTACATTTCCCTCCTAAAAGCAGCTTCCCTAAAGCACAGAAAAATGTTAAAAATGCATTTGCATTAAACTCTGATTCTTTTTTTAAATTGGAAAACATGAAAGCGCATTAAAATTTTTTCCCAGTGAACAGTCATTAGAGTAATAAGGAATTTGCTGGTGATGAATGTCTAGCAGGAACATGACCTACCTCATCCTTTAGTTTTCTTCTCATAAAAACAACATTTATTGATAACCCAACTATGATGGCAGTACAAAGTTTATACAAAGTAAAGTCCGTGGACATTGGGGTTGACTTGACCTCAAAGCAATAATTCCACAGTTCTATATTTCATGAAAGGGAGGGGAAAAAACCCCTTTAAGTGTATGACTACTTGGACCTTGTCCATCCGTTATCTTGTATCTTTGTATGTCCTTGTTTCTTTTTGTACCATTTTATTTCTTAGCAGCACCTTTACTAGAAATCATTTAGGCAAAGAAAGTGAAGACGTAAAATAGCTAATTTTCCCTCAGGTGTTAAAAGTTCTGATTAAAGTTTTAACATGGGTAAAGACTGAAACTATTTGCTAAAATAAAATCTGATTTACTCCTAGTCTATCTCTAGCTATCATTAAGGTGATGCCCTTACCGCCATTATAAACATTTATAACATGGTATGTGTAGGGCAGTTTTTTAGTAACAAAAGGAGTAAGGTGTAGTTGCTATCCTAATTACAGTTCCGCTAGGGACAGATGTTTCCTGTTGGATTTATAAATGCTATTAGTTAAAGTAATACCAGCTAGTAAGAGATAAACCCCTGAAGTTAATGGATTAACGCAATACCTGTTTTTCTTTCACTCATGTGAAGTACAAAGTACTTCCTGTTGTAAGCAGAATAATTTCACCACCCATGCCCCCCAAAATGCCCGTATCACAATCCCCAGAGCCTGTGAATGTGTTGCCTTACATCGAAAAGGTTTTTTTTTTTTTTGTAACAAAGTGTTTTTTATTTATTTATTTTTTATTTTATTTTTTTATTTTTATTTAAACATATAATGTAACCCCACCACCCTCTCCCAACACCCCTCCCCCCCAGTTTGTTTTATGACATTAAGAGTCTCTTTTGGTTTGTCTCCCTCCTGATCCCATCTTGTTTCATTTTTTCTTTTCCTACCACCTTAACCCCCACCCCCGTTGCATCTCCACCTCCTCATATCAGGGAGATCATGTGATAGTTGTCTTTCTCCAGTTGACTTATTTCGCTAAGCATAATACGCTCTAGTTCCATCCATGTCATCGCAAAAGGCAAGATTTCATTTCTTTTGATGGCTGCATAGTATTCCATTGTATATATATACCACCTCTTCTTTATCCATTCATCTGTTGATGGACATCTAGGTTCTTTCCATGATTTGGCTATTGTGGACATTGCTGCTATAAACATTCGGGTGCACATGCCCCATTTTTTGTTTTAAATATTTTATTTATTTGTTTATTTGACAGAAGGGGGGTGGGAGGGAGAAGGAGAAGAGGACCCCCCATTGAACAGGGAACCTGATACAGAGCTTGATCCCAGGACCCTGAGATCTTGACCTGAGCCGAAGGCAGACGCTTACCCGATGGAGCCACCCAGGTGCCCTGTTTTCCTCATTTTTAATGGGGAGCTAAAGGTCTGTAGTGACCTCAAGCCCTGTGAGATGAAGGCAACAAATAACAAATTAAAAAAGCACAGTCATGGCTCTAATGGTAAAACGACTTGACTTCTATGAGCCAGAAGGCCTGGGGTGGAAGAGAACAAATTCAAATAATTAAGTTCATGATTGTTATGAGAGAGATTTTTGCCTTAATTTCTCAGCACTATTGATGAGCTACACTAGGCTCTGAACATCAGCCCTGCTTACTGCTTTCTTCAGTGTGGAGCTTGACGTTAACACCGTAGGGAGTATAGGGTAGATGTTGTGAGCCTTGAAATATTACTTTGCTACACTTCACCAGATGAATTCTATCTGAATGCCAGATGGTGCTACCTCATTTGTATTTTTACAAAAGTGAAATTCTTTTATTTTTTTTTTAAACAAGAAATAGGGATCATATTAGTCCCAGAACAATGTAAAAATTGTTGTATTTTGGCACAACTTGCCTCATCCTCCTATTGCATATAAGCCTTAATATAACATATGTACACACACACACACACATTTGCATATATATGGTTTTTAAGTAATACTTTGTTTAAAATATCCCTATATTTTTTTTAAAAGATTTTATTTATTTATTTGACAGAGATCACAAGTAGGCAGAGAGGCAGGCAGAGAGAGTTGGGGGGGAATCAGGCTCCCTGCAGAGCAGAGAGCCCGATGCGGGGCTCAATCCCAGGACCCTGGGATCATGACCTGAGCTGAAGGCAGAGGCTTTAACCCACTGAGCCACTCAGGCACCCCTCCCTATATTTTTCATGTCAAAAAGTAATGTGTGTTCATATCAAAATATTTAGAAAATATAGATAAGTAAAAAAGACCACTCTCCTTATTTAGGAAATGTTAACTAGTTGGTGCACACCCTTCTGTTAAGTATATTAATTCATTCTTCTCAAGAGTTCAACTTTTAAAATGTTCTTACCTGTACCCAAGATGCCATAATGAACAAAAGTTCTCTTTATACTTTATGACTTTATAAAATACTATTTATTTACTTAGAGAGCATGAGAGGCAGAGGCAGAGAGAGATGGAGATTCTCAAGCATACTGCCCCCCACTCCCCAACACTGAGCACGGAGCCCGCCTAGGGGCTGATCTCATGACCCTGAGATTATGACCTGAGCCAAAATCAAGAGTTGTACGATTAACTGACCAAGCCAGCCACCCTGGCACCCCACACCTTATGAAATACTTTTATCCACTGTGTTATAAGACATTACTATGCACACATTCCTCATGCTAGATATCTGGTAGTCATTTTGGTTTCTCCCCCTTCCTTCCCTCCCACATCTAATTTGTTACCAAGTCCTATTTATTCTAGCTATCTTTTCACTTTTCTTCCTCTCCACTGCCCCATCTGCTGATTGGCCTGGGCACATATTTCTTCCTCCCTAGACTTCTCCTCTTTCTCCACCCCTTGCTCTATTTCTACTACCCCTTGCTCTCCCAAGGCTTCTTTCTTCCTTCCCTTCCTTCCTTCCTTCCTTTCTTCCTTTCTTCCTTCCTTCCTCCCACCCTCCCTCCCTCCCTCCCCATCCCTTCCTTCCTTCCTCTCTCTTCCTTCCTCTTCCTTTCCTTTCCTTCCCTTCCCTTTCCTCCTTTCTATTTTTCTCTCTTTATGCTTTCTTTCTAAAAAAGATTTATTTATCTATCTTAGAGAGACAGAAAGCAAGAGCGGGGGAGGGCCAGAGGCAGAGGGAGAGAGAGAATCTCTAGCAGACTCTACGCTGAGTGTGAAGCCCAACTCAGGGCTGAGCCAAAATCAAGAGTCCATGCTTAACTGACTGAGCCACCCAGGCATACCTCCCAAGGCTACTTTCTTGCTCATCAGCACCTTCCTAATAACTTCTTGCCCTTTAGATTTCATTTTTTGGTATCATTTCTTCCAGGACATGTTTTCTGATAAACCCATCCAGACTGGATTTGGTATGTCTTCTGTCTGCTTTCTTAACACCATGTGTGTCTCTCTATTAAACTGCTCATCACAACGGTTCTGCATCCTGTTTACTTGTCTGTATTCCTCGCTGTGTTCCTTGTGCTTAGCAAATGCCTGCCCTTACAGATGAATGATATACGTCATTGAATGGATGAATGCACATAATAGGAAATTAGGTGAAATGTGTAAATGGGTTCAGTTTTGGCCTCTAAGAGCCAAATACTGATTTTTGAGTAAAGGAGTGATACACATACACAGGACTTTAGAACTGGTAGTATTATGGGATACAAATCGAAAAGCAATGAGATAAACCAGAGTACTGCTAGGAGATTGTTGCCTGATCTAATGAGAACATTGACTCTTCTTATTGGGAATAGAAAGGTATGTCTATGAGGACTCTCACATGAATAAGCAAAGATCTGCTCCTGGTCACTTTGGGGCTAGATAATACAACTAGAACTGGAGAGGCCCACCCCAAATAGGCAACTTCAGGAGACAAGGTGGTGGGTAGAGTCTGGAAAGGCACTTTAAGAAATAAAGCTGGAAGATCCCTAAAGCTAGCTCTTTCCTTTCCTACCATGTGCTCTTCAGCAGTTGAGTAAATTAGTTGAACTTTTATTTGGGTTACGTGAACTTATTTTCCAAGGGAAGAGGATTTTTTTTTTAAGATTTTATTTATTTATTTGACAGAAGAGATCACAAGTGGGCAGAGAGGCAGGCAGAGAGAGAGGAAAAAGCAGGCTTCCCTCTGAGCAGAGAGCCCGATGTGGGGCTTGATCCCAGGACTCTGGGATCATGACCTGAGCTGAAGGCAGAGGCTTTAATCCACTGAGCCACCCAGGTGCCCCAAAGGGAAGAGGGTCTTAATGCCCCTCAGTGCAGTGTATTTCTTCTCCCAAGAGGAGCTCTTCAGTTTTCTTCGTTTGCATTTTAACATGGTCTAGTTGCAGTACTCATATAAGGAACAGCACACAATACAATCTGTCAGCTAAAAGTTACAAAACAAAGCCAGGGGGTTAATTCTTGGTGTCTGCAAATACCGAGGAAATACTCCAAAAACAACATATGTACTTGTGTGGGGGTCATACAATGGATTGTAATTATAAACAATAACATTTTTGAATAAAAAGGAAAAAAAGATGTCAACATAGAATGGTAATTATTGACCCACACTTAGAGTTGGCTCACTATATTCAGTATATTTCTATATTCAAGTAATATGTTAAATGTATACTTGCATAATCATATAATATATGTTGTATGTGGTATGTGCATGTAAGGAGTACCAAGGATAGTCTTGATACAGGTGCTATATGACTCCAGACACAAATGGAATTTTTATTTTTATTTTTTAAAAGATTTTATTTATTTATTTGACAGAGAGAGAGATCACAAGTAGGCAGAGAGGCAGGCAGAGAGAGAGAGAGGAGGAAGCAGGCTCCTTGCTGAGCAGAGAGCCCCACGCGGGGCTGGATCCCAGGACCCTGGAATCATGACCCGAGCTGAAGACAGAGGCTTTAACCCACTGAGCCACCCAGGCGCCCCCACAAATGGAATTTTTAAAAAAATTAACAAAAAACAGAATCAGAACTATAAATACAGAGAACAAACTGGTGGTTGATGGGGATGGAGGAGGATGGGAGATGGAAGATTGGGAAAAACAGATGAAGGGGAGAGGGAGATACAGGCCTCCTATTATGGAATGAGCAACCACAGCAGTAAAAAGCAGAGCATAAGGACTGCATGCAGTTAATGATATTGTAATAGTGTAATGGGACAGATGGTAGCTGTACTTGTGGTGAGCATAGTATAATGTATTAACTTATCAAATCACTAAATTGTATACCTGAAACTAATGTAACATTGTGTGTTAACTATACTCAAGTTAAAAAAATAAAAAAAAATCTTCATTCTCAGGGAGCTTATACTTTGGATGAGAAGATGAGCTATAGACCTACGCAAGCATAAATAGAAATACAAGATTTAATACAATATTTAGAAAATACAAAATTTAGAAATACAATAATTTAATGTATGAGTGTGTATGATTACTTAAGGCTTTGGGTTTCAGGTAACATTCTAACTCAAGGGGAATGAAAGAACACAGAGGTATTTATAATAGGGGGAGGGAAGGAACATATCCAGAGAAGGAATGCAGCAGGGACTCTGAAAATGAGCTAGAAGGACTAGAAAACCACCAAGTCTCTTCTCCATCTCCCCTCTTCTCCAGCCAGTCCCACCACTGACTCACTTTCCAACGTGCCCCACAGAACTCAGGTTGGCATGTTGCTGACTGACTACTTGATTCCAGTTCCAAATTTTCAGTTGAAGAAATGTGATCATGCTAGTTGGACTGAACATCCATCCTTAGTCCAACCAACCATGATTGTGTAACAACTGTGTAATAGAAATAGAGCTGTCAGGGCTCAGAGAGGCCATTTTCAGAGAACACGCTTATGTTAGTATCAATGTTGAGGGGTATCTATCCTTATTTTACCTCCAGGAGATATGGCTGAACCATTAGATTCCAACTGGATAACAGTTTCCGGGGTTATAAAAATAATGAGGACTTATCATAACAACTCAGGATTTGGTCAGAATTTCTATTTGGTGCCATAGAGATTTTTCTATTGAATGGATGTTTGCATGTGTATTAATCACAGCTCTGCCTGGTTGGAATGTCATTCTGCCATCTGTCATAGCAGCTAATAGTCATACTTCCTTTCCTGTATTTCAAAACTTCCTTGTGGAGAAACAAGTCTTTGTGGGGTAGTGTAGGATTGTATTTTTGTGAATAGTAATTAATTTATTAAGTGTAATGGAGATAAATCCAACCATGAAGGTGCTCTATAAATAAATGCTCCGAAGAGCTCCAAATTATATTGTGTGTGATTCTCTCCCAAACTTAAAAACCATTTGCATTCTCCCTTGTGTTTAGTTTCATTTTAATGTGCTGTGCTTTGTAGGAAAATATCAGAAAAGAGTGGTTCTTCCAGACCATCTATGTGGCACGAGACAAGGTGAGCGCCATGAGAGTACAGCATGGAAGATGTAGGAGGATACACTGCAGTTCAAACGGCTTGAGCTGAGCTCTGCGAGAAGATTTTGGATGGTTCTTAAAACTGTCCTTGACATAATTTTGATAAGGAGGTAATATGTGTAGTGAAGTGGCATTTGTTCAAGTATACTTTGGAGAAGGATTCATTTACTGATATTCTGTTAGTTCCTTAACCCCTTTGCTCATTTATTACTTACATTCACACAGCCAAACTTTTTATCAGGAGAGCTTGTGAGAAATACTGAATATGGCTTTATGTAGGACACATAGGCTACAGTGATTCTTGCATATTAGGTTAAAGAAAGGCAAGGCCCTGGTTTAATGAAAAACCAAATAATTTTTTTTTTATAAACTTCCAATGGGAATCTAAAAATAGAGATGGCTTTTATATCTGTATGTTCAGAAAAGCCAAGCTCCTCTTTTTGCATCTTTAAATGAAATTTTAAGTTAGTGAAAAGTTGTTAACTCTAGAGTTTAAATGGGATTGGAGAATGTAAAATGGAAAACATTCTATATTATGAAAGCCCAGAGATGATGTATGTTATACACAACTTATCCATTCCTGGGTAGAATGCTCATTCATTCATTTTTGGGCTGGCAGTGGAAATTCCAGATGCTCACTGATCTCACAGTGGGAAAATAAAAGAAGGAGAATCAATAAGTATCTAGCATAAGGGAGTAATTCTTCTCTACAATGGTGTTCAGGTGAGTGAAGCTCCTGGGTCCTGAGCTGGAACTTTGCTATGAAAGTAAGACCTCAATTTACTGCAGCCTCAGTGGCAGCAAGTTAGCTCTTTCTGTAGGCTGGTAGGGATGTAAGTGATTTAGCATGTGACTTGTGTGCTTTTCAGATGAATGGGGAGACTTGAAGTAGCTGGAGAACAATTGATAATCCTACTTGGTGTGGAAATCAATGCCTGGAGCCTGAGCCACAAGGATCAGTATCTTTCTGGTGTTACTCAGCTACTTGGTGATGGCATCCTTCATTCATCCACACAATGCATTTTTATTATGAATCTAGCTGTGGCTCAGTACAAATGTCAAGTACGCTGATGTGCATTGATCTAGGATTCTGACTGTAGAATTAATCACACCGAAAGCTACCTTAAACAGAGGTAATGGGTAAACAGAATCCTATGAAGAGGCTTCTGAATCGCAAAACCACTCATTGTTATGTTCAATTTTACAGTTTAGATCTGACTCTTAGATTAACTTGCCTTGGTAAATTCATAAAATGTCTTGCCTCAGTTGACTTCTATGTAAAAACAGTTAAATTTGTTTTAGTCTTAAAAAGAGTGTGGTATAGTTATGCTTGAATTATAATTCATTCCACCTACTGAAAACACATGTGGAAGACATTTTATTAAATTCTATGAGGACAAAAACTATACTTTATATTAAGCATGGTCCTTTCTCCCCAGAAGTTTGTGGTCTAATAATGAAATTGAGGTGTATATAAATAAAACAATACCGGACAGAATGTGAAAAATGCATATGTAACAGAATTAAGTTTAGCTATGTGAGTTTATAGTTTCATAATGCCATATTCTGGAATAATTTTAAATTTTTTATGGTTATTTTATATGAAGGCTATAAGGAGAGCCTGTGTGCACCCATGAACATATGTTTACACTAGTGTGCAAAGGCAAGCATGTTACTAGGTTGATTTGCTGTGCTAGATGCTGTGTATAATGTAGTAGAAGTCAGAAGACCTATATGCCATTCTTTCTCTTTACCTTTCTGTGTGATGTTGGGCTTAACACCAAATATCTTTGGGTCCAGATACCTCTCCTGGGTAAAGACTTGTTCTTTAGTTCATGTGAGTGATCAGGAAAAGTATTTTGGAAATGATAAAGCCACACATGGTAACTCTAAGAAATAGTTTTCTTTTGATTTAAGGTATTCTCTCTAATTCTTATGTGAGCATTTGAATATTATGAAGACAAGTTGCTTTACGATGATAAAATGTTATAGTTTGCTTTATACAGATTAAGAAGCCATAAGTGTTTTTAATTGCCCTTAATTCTCCATGGCATGTTCATTTTCATTCTTAATGGCTCCACATGGCTTAAAATTAATTTGCATCCTTACCCAGTGTCATATCATGGATTTTTGATTACTTGCGGAAGTTCTTTGGCAAAGCTAAGATGCACAAAGATTTTCTTTATGTGCCTGTTAATAACTAATTACAAGTATGACCTAAATTTTACAATCTTTATACCCTACCTCATTCCCAAAGGATAATCATATATAGCTTTCACATGATGACTGAAATACTAGATTCAGTTGTAATAAAATTCATTTTTATAAATGGAAAAGATTTACCAATTCTAGGTCAAGGACGACTACTCCTTAGTAACCCCTCATTTAATGCCGGGATTTGACTTAATGCAAAGTTCTGTGAAATGAAGATACATTACCTTATGCTGCTTCCCTTTGTGCTACAATCTGACATTCCTGGCTTGCTGGGGAAGGAGCAGACGGATCTGAGTTTCTGTAGACTGCTTTGTGAGGCTTTATTTTAAAATTGTTACATATGTATTATGAATTTAGACTCAGAGGAGCCCCAGAGACTTCATGGAAGGTTGAATTATAATATGGCGAAGTCACATGCAAATGGAAGAGGTAGTGAGCAGGTGACTTTGGAGCTGGCTGGGAGAGGAAGCTTCTTCCGGGATTTGGTCTTGAGGGAAGAGATAGAATGCAGAGGGTCTGGCAAACTCTGGGATAAATTAAAAGCATCTTTTCTTCATAGGGGGCATCAATTTAGGAAAAGAGCCATTAAATGGTACCAGTAGAATATTAAAAAAACAATTCTTGCCCTTCATCTGAGAGTCAAACTAGATAAAGGAGAAAAATTAGAGTTGTTGAGGAGTGACTCTGCAGGGTAAACAAAACACCTCATCTGTTTTTGAGGAAGAAGTTTTCAAGCTTTTTCAGCACCAAGCTCCTTATTTCCAAGAGAAATCTTACATAACTTCCTATATTTCCTCTGAATCTCCTTCGTTTATGAAGTGGGTAAAAGTAGGGCTGTTGCACTTTGAAGCAGGGGTGGGAGCCCAGCTTCATCTGGTTGTCATACCTACTGTGGCACCCCAGGTAACTACTGGAGCTCAAAGTTTCCACAGACCACAGTTTGAGAACCACTACTTCAAGTTATAAAGGAAAAGAAATGTTTAGACATGTAGAATTATTAACTATATAGCTTTAGTCAATTTACTTAGCCCCCCTGAACCTCAGTTTTTAAAATAATATGTAAACTGGGAATAATAATATCTACTTTAAATGGTCATTGTGAGGATTAAATTAAATGAGCTAATGGATTTAAAGTGCTTAAGGGCATACTTGACACATTGTGATATTAAATAAATGCGTCCAGACGCAATTCAATTTCCTCTCTCAAGACGTTTTTGAATCTCTTCCTTCCAATGGCAATAAACCATTTTGTGTCAGTTTTTAAGCTCTTGTTTCTCTCAGCTTCAAATCTCTCAACCTTCTGTATCCTGTCCTGTGGTGCTGAGGCTCAGAATCTAAAAACCACATTTCTGTTTGGTCAGCAGTCTCCATGCTGGGCTCTGCCAACAGGGGACACCTGTAGGATGCATGAGCACTTCTGAATTTTGTCGGGGTCACCTTTGCCTTGTTCTATCCTGGCAGGGGCAGTTGAAGGCAGTTTGCAGTTTCTCTAACATTGGCAGGATTAGCCTTGACCACCCTCTTCAGAGACGCAAGTGCCAGGCAAACAGGGGCCCTCTTCAGGGATCTTGGGTCCCAGGCACAGCCAGGCTCCACCCAACTTCTAGACTGTAATAATCCCTCTCCCTTCCCTTTAGGGGGATAGTGGCTTTGTGCATTTGTTACCTCTGTCATATCTTAGAGTTCTCTCTTTGCCTTTTTAGCTATTCAATATGTAGCTAATAATTATCTATATTGAATTCTCTCTATTAAAAATAACTAGTATGGTTCCTGTGCCCTAACTGGAGCCTGACAGACACTGCTATCTACTCCCCTCTTTGTGCCCTACTGGGATTTGCTTTTGTGTCCCAGGTGCCTTCATAATTAACTGGTGTCTAGAAGTCCATATATAGGGTAACTCAACCTGAATATCTCTCTATTGGTCCCACACTCAATATTTCCCAATCTGGACTCATCATCTTCATTCCTTGCAACACCAGCATTTTCTCCTTTCTCTATATTGGTCAGCAGCATCAATGTGTGTTTTTGAATTAATTGAATGCACAGTGCTCTAAACTTGATCCCTACAGCAATTGAAAATGTTAATGTTTTGGAACTTCAGGTTACTGTAATAGCTGAGCCAGATTTTGGTGTAAGATATTTCACACTAATTTTTACATATCATTAGTCTTTTACTTTCTCCCTCAATAAAATACGATTATAACAATTGCCCCTATATATGTCAAAGAGATATCTAATAGGAACGCCTAGGTGGCTCGGTCGGTTAAAGGTCTACCTTTCTGCTCAGGTCATGATCACAGGGTCCTGGGATCAGAGTCCCAAATCGGGCTCCTTGCTCAGCAGAGAGCCTGCTTCTCTCTCTGCCTGCCACTTTCGCCGCTTGTGCACTCTCTGTCTCTCTGTCCTCTACTTGTGCTCTCTCTCTCTCTGACAAATAAATAAATAAAATCTTAAAAAAACCCAAAGAGACACCTAATATATACATGAATATGTACATTAGATAATATATCTGTAAGTTATTAGAATTAAGAGAAACTTAGAACCAAACATTATGCTAAATTTAACATGTTTTAGAGCCCCCTAAGCTAATTATAACAGGTGGGTTCAAAGTACTGACTATAAAAAAAGCTTAAGCTATGTTGAAAATTTTAGACTGCTCCACTTAACATAAAAAAATCCATTGTGGTTTCACCAAATCAATAATAAATATTGACCAAAAGTTGAGAGAGTTTGAATTACAGTTATTAAATAATTATTTAACATAATTGTGTTTTTTGAGAAGCCATTCTTGTCTTGCATATAACTATGTTTGAAAAAAGGATTCTTTGGTGTAAAAAGAACGATGAAACCACTCAGTCTCACTGGCATAGAATTTGGGAGGGCATAAAGAGTTATTTTATTCCTAATATTGAATGAATGAAGAAACAGATCAGGTAATGAATTTTAAATTATTTCAGTTTTCATGCTGGATCAATGTTTGCTACCACTGAAATTTTTCTTGAGTTTTGAGAAAATTAGAATTGATTTACTTGTAATGTAGAATTCAGAATAGAAACAACTAGAAACCATGCTGAATAATAAAATAAAATATAGATTTCTTGTTCCAATGTTTAAAGGACTTCATTTTTGAAGAAAAAAAATGAACTGTGGTTAACCCAATTTCTCATCTGTGTGGATATGAATTATATCTATAGTGTGGCAAGAAGAACTTGATACCCATGATGTGCCCAGACAGAATAAAAAAATTCAATAAAATTCCAATGAGGTGTCAGATACTTTTACCTTTTAGATATACATAGGAATTGAAATACCATCAAAAGAACTACATTATGCATGCAGTGAACTGGTTATTCCTATTGGAGAAAAAAATAAACAACTACATAAATATCTTCTTTGAGAAAATGGACAGTTGAATTTTGATGATTTAAGCAGCTTTTTCCTCAATTAAAAATGTTACAGGGTAGAGTTTTGAAGAAACCCTATAAAAATAATAAAAATACATTTGTAGCAGACTTGAAGAGTACTTTCAGATAACGAGATATTTGGTTTTCTTTACTCAGTTCTTTAGTGTAACTCCATCTGAATTGTCATACTATAGCCTCTTTTTTTTTTTTTTTGAAGATTTTATTTATTTATTTGTCAGAGGGAGAGAGAGAGAGCGAACAAGCACAGGCAGACAGAGTGGCAGGCAGAGGCAGAGGGAAAAGCAGGCTCCCTGCCAAGCAAGGAGCCCGATATGGGACTCGATCCCAGGACGCTGGGATCATGACCTGAGCTGAAGGCAGCTGCTTAATTAACTGAGCCACCCAGGCGTCCCATACTATAGCCTCTTAATATTTCCAATGTGTAAGGATTTCTAAGAATATGTATTCATCCCCCATAACATATTTAGCTATTAAGAAATGCCAGTCATCTGACAACATTAATGAGATTTACTGTGTTCTGGAAACTTTAGGTCTTGGGGTGGGGTTGGGCTAGAAGATGGCGGGGAGGGGGGTAGATACAAGACGATAACGCACCCTGATCAGATTATGTTAGCTGTGAAGTGTGAGAATACTAGAATTTCATAGCTCACCATGGTTCTTAGGGGAAAAGTAAAAAAATGGAGATAATTAGAGTAGGAGTTTAAGTATCCATGTTGGTCACATTCTGATTATGTAGTCCATCCGAATATGTCCAGAAGCCATAACATAGAACAGTGTGTATGAAATTATCCATATGTTATATCAGTAGCAAAGAGAAGATTACCAAATCATCTTTTTTTTTTTTAATTTATTTATTTGTTAGAGAGAGAGAGTGAGCACAGGCAGACAGAGTGGCAGGCAGAGGGAGAAGCAGGCTCACCGGCGAGCAAGGAGCCGGATGTGGGACTCGGATCCCAGGACGCTGGGATCATGACCTGAGCCGAAGGCAGCCGCTCAACCAACTGAGCCACCCAGGCGTCCCATCTTTCTTTTTGACTAAACCTTGTGGAGACAGTTGAGACCATTCATAAGAACTGCATCCTGGTAGATGGTGGTGGGTCACACTGTACAGCAACCCTAAGGTCACTCCCTGATAGCATGGCTAGTTGGGTTAGAAGTACTCCTGTCCTTACAAAAATAATAAACCAAAGGGATACATGCACCTCGATGTTTATAGCAGCATTGTTTATAATAGCCAAACTATGGAATTGGCCTAAGTGTCCACTGACTGATGAATGGATAAGAAGAGGTGGTATAGGGCGCCTGGGTGGCTCAGTGGGTTAAGCCTCTGCCTTCGGCTCAGGTCATGATCTCAGGGTCCTGGGATCGAGTCCCGGATCGGTATAGGGCTCTCTGCTTGGCAGGGAGCCTGCTTCCCTCCCCCACCCTCCCCCCCACCGCTCTCTGCCTGCCTCTCTGCCTACTTGTGATCTCTCTCTGTCAAATAAATAAATAAAATTAAAAAAAAAAAGAAGAGGTGGTATATATATATACAGTGGAATATTATTCAGCCATAAAAAGAATGAAATCTTGCCTTTTGCATGACATTAATGGAGCTAGAGAGAATTATGCTGAACAAAATACATCTTTCAGAGAAAGACAAACACCATATGATTTCACTCATATGTAGAATTTAAGAAACAAAATGAATGAGCGAAGGGAAAAAATGAGAAAGAAACAGAGAGACAAAACAAGAAACTGACTCCTAATTACAAAAAACAATCTGATGGTTACCAGAGGGGAGGTCGGTGGAGGGATGGATTAAAAATAGGTGATGGGGATTAAGGAGGGCAATTGTTGGGATAAACACTGGGTGTTGTATGGAAGTGTTGCATCACTGTGTTGTACACCTGCAAGTAATATTACACTGTATGTTAACTAACTGGAATTCAAGTAGAAACTTAAAAAAAAAAAAGATGTGGGTCTATCCTGCCCATTTCTGCTGTAAAGAGTGGGGTTGCTCTTTATTTTTTTCATTTTATATACTTATGGCTAAAAATAAAATAAGGAAACCAGAAGCCAGTATTTGACTTTAATATGACTCCCTTAGGGAAACTCACTATTCAGACATTCAACACTAGTCAAGTAGTGAAGGGGAAGACACGCTGGTACCAAATGCTGAGGACATAATGATGAAAGGCTTAGTTCTTACCCTCTATGAACATGGATTCTGGTGAGAGGAATACATTTGCAAAGTGTCAAGTGCTTATTGCAGAATGGCTTCTGGCTAAGTTTTTCTAAGAAATTGCTTAATTCATTTACGTGTTTTGACCAAACTGAGCACTCTTTCCACCAGTTGCTTGACAGAGTTGCAAAACAATGAGTTGAGCTGGTGGTATGGAGGGATCCACCTCCTGTTTGCCCCTCCTGATCAGAACCATGAACTTTAAGGGGGAGTCAGTGCACCCCTTCCCCCCAAGATAGAAGTATCTGACAGGAGGCAAACTCTGCTGTGTAATCTCTGTCTCCCCATCTGCAAACTCCAAATTAGGGGATGTTAGAGAAGCAAGGATTAGAAATAATCTGAATGGGAGAGGTTTAGGTGATCAGGACTCAGACGTCATAATGCTCCCCATCTCTCCTCCATGCACACACTCATGTTAACTCCTGACTGGTCCCTCTGAACTCAAGTCCATTATGCGTATGCTGTGGGGTAGAATAGGGTGGGCTTTTCTCTTATCCATTAATTTCTCTTTAAGTCACAAAAGAAGGAGGCTAATTGCTCAAAGAGATAGAGTTAGGTTAACAGAACCATTCATTTTTTGTCAGGTCTTGTTCATCAAGTCAGTGTTTTCTTATCAGATTTATATAATGTCAATGTCTTTTATTTCTCTTCCAAAACAAGTGATGTCAATCGTACATGGCAGAAAAATGTTCAAAACAAGCTGAGACCTGTTTTTCTTTCCTCATCTCCAAGAGGAGATTGTTATCCAATAGAGCTTTTAAGAAACCCCTATACTTTTTAAAAAGTGACTGCAACACCCTTGTTATGGTCTGAATGTTTGTCTCCTCCACTCAGTTCATATGCTGAAATCCTAACTCCCCAGGGTGATGGTAAGTGGTGCCTTTAGGAAGTGATTTGGTCATGATGTGGATACCTCATGAATGGGATTAGTGTTCATATAAAAGAGACTCAGAGAACTCCCTTGACCCTTCCACCATGTGAAGATACCATTAGAAGTCTGTAACTTAGATGAGGGCACTTACCCAACCATGCTGGCTCCTGGGTCTCAGACTTCCAGCCTCTGGAATAAATTTCTGTTGTTTATAAGCTACCCAGTTTGTGGTATTTTGTTACAGTAGCCCCAACAGATTAATACGACATCTCTATTATAACAGTAATTAGAAATAGTCTTGGAATGTATACATTTATTAAAGCCCTTATCTCTCAATATGGCAGAATGTGTCCACTTAACTCTTTTGTCTGTAGACTCTATGCTTCATGAGGGCAGAGACTGTGTCCTATTTTTCTACACAACTCCAGTGCTTGGCACACTGTCTGGCACAGGGCATGTTTCAATAAGTATCTAGTGAGTCAATATTTGTAGAATGGAGAAGTGGATATTAAAAATTTTTTTTCTAGTTATAATGGAATTCCATTGTATGATTTTTGTTGATGTCCAGTTTTAAACAAGTTGTTTTTCTTGTTGGAAAGATCTGATAATGTCATTTTTATAATCTTTTGATTAAATCAAGTGTACAGCATTTCCTTTCAAATATGTCAGCTTATTATCAGTCATCTCTCTCTGGGTAATGAGGGGCTCTGAACTGTAAGGGACAAGAGCTCTACATAATTCAAATATATTATACTTGAAGCAAAGTTTCTTTTCAGGTTAAAAATTATATTGGATTTATCTTTAACCAAGGGAAAGTTAACACTGACAGGAGAGTTATTCACAGGAGAGTTTTTGTTCCCATTACAAGTCTTTGACTTTCATTTATTTGTGACCTATTTTTTTTTCAATAACATTAAGTATATGATGCCCCCTTTCAATGAGTAACTGGGGAAAAAGAAGTAATGAGGCATACATGAAATAAGTTAATACAGATGGAGGAAGTGTTGTACTTAGGACATTGATATTATCACCACGATCCCTTTAAACATAATGATTTATTAGTATTGATGGCATTTACTCACTGGCAGCCCACTAATAAACATAAAGTAGTGAGGCATCCCTGCCAGGGAATGAGCTTCCTCAGGGAACTTTATTTAAATGGCCATTTACATTTACTACATGCATTACTCTTAAGATTTGGAAGGATTTTTTCACTGTAAAATGAAAAAGAATAAAGTTTTTCAGATGATTGCAATGGGAAAATCAAGTTATTGGAGTTATGTACTTGGTATTTAATGTGATAAATTAATTTTAATGTAAACAATTATTAAATTTAAAAGTTACTCCCCAAGTTATAAAATGATACCCATTTGGGAAATTTTCCTTGATTTACAAGTCTATTTTTCTCTTCAGATCAGGTAGTCAAAGAGTGTATTTTATAAACACCAATATTTTCCCAAAGCGATTGGTCATTTTTTCCCTCAAGCTTCAGTAGAAAAGTAGGAAATTCATTAACTTATCCAATGACTAAGGATGGAAACTGCCATCCATTTAAGATTTAGCCATTTGCAGGGCGCCTGGGTGGCTCAGTTGGTTAAGTGACTGACTTCGGCTTGGGTCATGATCTCAGGGTCCTGGGATCAAGCCCCGCATTGGGCTCCCTGTTCACTGGGGAGCCTGCTTCTCCCTCTCCCTCTACTGCTCTGCCTGCTTGTGTCTCTCACTCTCTCTGTCAAATAAATAAATAAAAATCTTAAAAAAAAAAGATTTATCCATTCATCTGTTGATGGACATCTAGGTTCTTTCCATAACTTGGAAGATGTGGTATATATATACGATGGAATACTATGCAGCCATCAAAAGAAATGAAATCTTACCATTTGCGACGACATGGATGGAACTAGAGCGTATTATGCTTAGCAAAATAAGTCAACTGGAGAAAGACAACTACCACATGATCTCCCTGATATGAGGAAGTGGAGATGCAACGGGGGTGGGAGTTAAGGTGGTAGGAAAAGTAAAAATGAAAGAAGATGGGATCGGGAGGGAGAAAAACCAAAAGAGACTCTTAATGTCATAAAACAAACTGAGGGGGGTGGGGGGAAGAGGGGTTGGGTGAGGGTGGTGGGGTTACATCATATGTTTAAATAAAGCTTAAATAAAGTAAAAAAAAAAAAAGATTTAGCCATTTGCTATTACGTCTGTATATCTAATCGAATGCTAGACATTCCAGAAATGAGTTGTCTCTACTCTAGCTTGGAGAATTATTTTTGGGTGGAGGAGAGAAGGGAGGGAATCCTGGGGTCTGTAAGTATTGAGCTAACAGGTAAAGTCTTGCTGCTTCCTATTTCTTTTTCAGAGCATGAGAGATACTACTGGGATAAAAATAATTCCCTTGGAAAGTAAGCATTTTAATAAAAGTGTAAATTATTTTAGCGTTAGTACTAAACTTCAGATTAGTAAGTATGGCAGTGATTGATGAAAATGTCGAGTACTGGCAAAAGTGTTAGTAATGGAGAAATTTTTTTCAACCTGTCTGTGAGACAGCAATGCTGCATTATTACCTAAAATCATTTCATTAAAGGTAAACATTTATCTTACTCTCAAGATTCATACTTCATGTAAAGTCAAAGTTGAAAATACGGTAATTAGTCTCAGTGGAATTTGTGCCTCTGCTCTCATAAAGGTCGTCTGAATTTTCCCAGATGTTATGATTAGTTTCCATTATTGCTTTTAGCTTATCTTTCTTTCTGGTTCCTCATTTTCTTTTTTTCTTATCTTTCCCTGTTTTATCAGAACAAATTCCATTTCTCATGTAAGGACCAAGGAAAGCTTAGAATTACTTATAATTGAAAAGTTTGATTTGAACCTATTTTTCTTTCTCGTTTTGGCTGTGTACCTCCATTTTCTTGCTTGTTCAAAGCTGTGCTTGGGTTACTTTTACTATTTTCTTTCACACTGAGCTGTTTGGAAAAATGAAATCTCAGCCCCAAGTCTTTCAAATATTATTCTTGTGGCCCTCAAACTTTCTGAACATTAGTCTTTGATTCCCTCATTCCAAGCTTAATTTGTAGCTGGTTTCCTCTTGTACTTTATTATAGACGTTAATGGCATTTTTGAAGTTGATTTCACATGAAATTAGGATTATGAATAGAATATTATTTTTTAAAAGATTTTATTTATTTATTTGACAGAGACAGAGATCACAAGCAGGCAGAGAGGCAGGCAGAGAGAGAGCAGGAAGCAGACTCCCTGCTGAGCAGAAAGCTGATGTGGGACTCCATCCCAGGACCCCAAGATTATGACCTGAGCTGAAGGCAGCGGCTTAACCCACTGAGCCACCCAGGCGCCCTATGAATAGAATATTATGTTGTAAGTTTAGAGTACCCTGTCCTTCCTGACTTATAAGATTATTTAAAGTGATTTTTGAAAAGCACATGCTTCACAAAACTGGTTTATTACAAGATGAGGGAGCTACAGAGCATACTAAGAAGAGCCACTAGTCTCCCGTATAGTTAATCCTGTTTTCTAATAGTGAAGCAAAGGAACTTATGTGGGAGGGCAAATTAATGCCATCTCAAAAGACTAGAGAATATATCCAAAACGTTGGGAAATTTCAGAAATGAAAACAGATTAAGCGTAATGATTTATCCAAACCCTTCTTGAAGTAATTTATATTTTTAGGCAATCTTGACTATGATAGTCAAGAAGGCTACTTCATGTTATTTGTCAGTTTTTCCTTTTATATATCTCCAAATTCATTATTGTGATTATTAAGTAAGGTTTTGTAGAAAAGTTTTGTTAAACAAGTACATGTTTATTTTACTCACATCTTATGATCAAGATGCTTTTATATTTATAATATATTTAAAAATATTTTCAGCAAGAAATACTTCCGACTTACAAAACAATTTTAAGTACAAGTCAGGGCCCTATAAAAAATGAGAAAAATCTGAGGAGAGTTTAATGAAGGACTTTACCAGAGTTTAGGGAAACCTGGATCATTATTTCAATAACCCAGGGCTAGTAACAGCTGGTTACTTCCTTAGGCTTGCAGAAGTGTGGTATGGAGTCTCTAAGGTGGCCCCCATTGATGCCCACATCCCATTAAGTGTGATGTTGATGCCTTTGTGTATTCGCTTCCTTTTTGGTGTGGGCTAACCTAGTCATCTGCTTTTGTATGTTCTATTCAAGAACATACTGAAAGTAACGGAATGTCACTTCTGAGATTAAGTTATGAAAAGACTATGAATTCTGTCTTGCTTGATGTCTCACTCACTTGCTCTGAGGGAAGCCAGCTGCCATGGTTTGAACTTTATATGGACAGATCCTCGTGATGAGAAACTCAGAGATGCCTCAGTCCAACAACCTGTGACACCATACGAGTGAGGGGGAAGTGGGTTCTGCCTACCTGAGCCTCCAGGTGAAACCACAGCTTCACATGGCACCTTGATGACAGTCCTGTGAGAGACCTTGAGGCAGAAGTTCTCAGAATCTGTGAGATAATAAATGTTTGCTGTTTTAAGCTGCTGAGTTTTGGGGCCACCTGTTATGCAGCAATATATAGCTAATTCAAGGGTTAGGGGACAGAGCAGTTACTCAAAATGGAGAGGATTGTGTGGCGATCTCCTGTTGGGAGCTGTGGCTTTCAGGCAAGGGTTATATTCGGTTTTCAGGAAGTTGGGAGAATAAATACGCTGATTCCACTTGTCTCTGGAGCTCCTTATCTGCCAGTCCCAGTCAGAAGGTGGGAGGTAAAGGGGCCTGTTAGTGCAGTCCACATAGGTTAGCCCCTCATGGCTTGGAGAAGGGGAGGAAGGGAAGGGAGGATCTCGAAGATACATAGCACATTTAAAGAAAAGAACCCCTTTGTACTCACCATTCTACCAAAGAAATCATTATCCTAAATGCAGTTGAAATCCTCTCTACCCCTCCCTGAGCCCATTCTTTTCCCTTCACCCAGAGACAGTCATAATCCCAATTTTGGGGCTTCTCATTCCCATGCAAGTTTTTATGATGTCTGTTAGTCTAGGTTTCATGATCAAAGGGTCCCAGGCATCTGCTAGAATAGTGTTTTATCCTTTGATTCTTGTATGGTAGTTGCTGATCTGTGTACACAAAGGGGGTCCTTCTCAAACTATGCTGGCTCAGCTGAAGAAGAGCACTGGTATGTTTTTTCTTCTATGGTGGCAGTCAACAAACTTTTATTTTAAAGGCCCAAAAGGTAAATATTTTAGTTTTTGTGGACTATAAGCTTTCTGTATTAAACTATTCAGTTCTGGCATTGTGGTGAAAAACAACTATAGACAATATGTTTTTATTTTAATTTTTAAAAAATTTTAAAAAGATTTTATTTATTTATTTGACAGAGAGAGAGGCAGCAAGAGAGGGAACACGAGTAGGGGGAGTGGGAGAGGGAGAAGCAGACTCCCTGCCAATGAGGGAGCCAGATGCAGGGCTCAATCCCAGGACCCTGGGATCATGACCCAAGCTAAAGGCAGATACTTAACGACTGAGCCACCCAGGTGCCCCAGCTATGGACAATATGAAAGTGAACTTGTGTGACTGCATTTCAATAAAACTTTATGTACAAAATTATGCGGCAGGCTGGGTTTGGCCCATGGGAAGTATCTCTGGTCTACAGCATCCCTGAGAAAGTGACATTGGGGTTAGTCATCATGGTGGCACATGTGCACTCCACAGGAGAATGGTTTGAGCATGAAATCAGAAAAGGGTCCTATTGCACGAGGAAAGCAGGTCTGCTTAGGGACTCCTCTAAAAGGGGGCCTGAGCCTTTAAGGAGAAGTTGAGCACCAGGAAGGAGCAGGGAATGCATGAAACAGATGTTGTGCTGGCTCATGTTGAGTCAGTCAGAGTGGGTGGTCTGAGTGTCATAGCACAGTCAATGCCACGCCACTGGGCTGGAGAGGGATGATTTTGTGGGTCATGGTTTGCGTGGGACATCAGTACCGTGTTCTAGAGCTCAGTGGCATCGAACGTGATGCACAGTGGGCAGCAGGGAATTCAGTGATTCTGTGACTGCAGGCAACAACCTGCTCTACCAAAGCTGTTTAAGGCACCACTGAGCAGACTCCTTGAAATCCCTCACGTGGAACCAGCCTGGAGAGGTATGTTCGTGTGGTGGGAGAGGTGAAGGAGATGAAATTCTGCAGAGCATTTTGAGCTATCAAACTGCAGATCTAATCATGGGTGGGATACCTCCTGTACCCACAGGTGAGGGGTAAGGGAACTGTATGAGGTCCTGGGTCATATGAAGGTTACACAGGTTGTTAATTTATTTTTCCTGATATGTACTTGCTAACATTTACCTACCCTGAAATGCCAGTTTGCTTCTGTCTTTTCTTTTTAAAATTCATGATTCAGGGCACCTGGGTGGCTCAGTCACTTAAGAGTCTGACTGTGGATTTTGAGACTCTTGATTTCTGCTCAGGTCATGATCTCAGGGTGGTGAGATTGAGCCCTGTGTGGGGCTCCATGGTCCGAGCGCAGTTTGCTTGAAATTCTCTATCCCTTGGCCCTGCCCCCCAACATGCATGCTCTCTCTCTCTTTCTAAATAAAATCTTTTAAAAAATAAAATTCATAATTCAAAAAGTTCTATGAAACACAAATCATAATATGTTCTGAAATAAAACAAAGGCATTCCATAATCAAAGTTTTCTAAACAAAGACATTTCCCTCCAAAAGAAGAACTCAATTCTGGGCTATAAAGTACTGAATTATTTTAGTGCTGCGACTAATAGCTAAATCTTGAGTTCTTCTGTTGAAGAAAAGTGCTTTGTTTAGAAAAATAGTTTGGTAAGCAGTTGGGAGTAGATTGGCATGGGTTGGAGGGGAAAAGGAAATAAAGAAATAGTTGATCTGATATGCTTTTAAAGACTGTGTAGTTTAAGATGGAGTAAAGCCAAGAATAGAGAAGAAAAGGAAGGTGGGGGACAAGGAAGAGGAGAGTTTAGGCCATGTGTCAGGACTCCGGAAAATATGGACAATGTAGCCAGTGAGAAATTCCTGGTGGAAGGGTGACTGGAGGACTTTTGCTAATGTCTAATCTTTGACTGTAAGTTGTTTGCATTGCTGTCTTGTAATGTTCCTTGCCTTTGAAGCCCTCAGGAAAGTGGGATATTTCTTTCTTTTTTTCTTTTTAAAGATTTTATTTATTTATTTGACAGACAGAGATCACAAGTAGGCAGAAAGGCAGGCAGAGAGAGAGGGGGGAAGCAGCTCCCCGCTAAGCAGAGAGCCTGATTCAGGACTCCGTCCCAAGACCCTAAGATCATGACCTGAGCCGAAGGCAGAGGCTTAACCCACTGAGCCACCCAGGTGCCCCATGGAAAGTGTGATATTTCTTATTTATTTTTTGATACACTTATATATTATGAAATGATTACCATAATTGGGTTAGTAACCATCTCCATTACCTCACATAGTTACTATTTCTTTTTCATGGTGAAAGCATTTAAGATCTACTTTGTTAGCACTTTTAAATTTAAATTTATTTTAAAATTAAAAATAATTATATAGATTATTAATTTCAGAGGTGGAGTTTAGATTTCATCAGTTGCATATGATACCAGTGCTCATTACATCAAGTGCCCTCAAGGCCCATCACCCAGTGACCCCATCTCCTCACCGACTGCCTCCAGAAACCCTGTTTATTTCCTATAGTTGAGTCTCTTTTTTTTTTGTTGTTTTTTGTTTTTTACATTTTATTTTTTTATAAGATTTTTTTAAAAATTTAAGCTTTTTAATTTAAACATATAATGTAACCCCACCACCCTCTCCCAATCCCTCTCTCCCCGCTACCTCCCTCAGTTTGTTTTATGACATTAAGAGTCTCTTTTGCTTTGTCTCCCTCCCGATCCCATCTTGTTTCATTTTTTCTTTTCCTACCACCTTAACCCCCACCCCCGTTGCATCTCCACTTCCTCATATCAGGGAGATCATGTGGTAGTTGTCTTTCTCCAGTTGACTTATTTTGCTAAGCATAATACGCTCTAGTTCCATCCATGTCGTCGCAAATGGTAAGATTTCATTTCTTTTGATGGCTGCATAGTATTCCATTGTATATATATACCACCTCTTCTTTATCCATTCATCTGTTGATGGACATCTAGGTTCTTTCCATAACTTGGCTATTGTGGACATGGCTGCTATCAACATTCGGGTACACGTGCCCCTTTGGATCACTACGTTTGTATCTTTAGGGTAAATACCCAGTAGTGCAATTGCTGGGTCATAAGGTAGCTCTATTTTCAATTTTTTGAGGAACCTCCATGCTGTTTTCCAGAGTGGTTGCACCAGCTTGCATTCCCACCAACAGTGTAGGAGGGTTCCCCTTTCTCCACATCCTCGCCAGCATCTGTCATTTCCTGACTTGTTCATTTTAGCCATTCTGACTGGTGTGAGGTGGTATCTCATTGTGGTTTTGATTTGTATTTCCCTGATGCCCAGTGATGTGGAGCACTTTTTCATGTGTCTGTTGGCCATCTGGATGTCTTCTTTGCAGAAATGTCTGTTCATGTCCTCTGCCCATTTCTTGATTGGATTGTTTGTTCTTTGGATGTTGAGTTTGCTAAGCTCTTTGTAGATTTTGGATACTAGCCCTTTATCTGATATGTCGTTTGCAAATATCTTCTCCCACTCTGTCGTTGTCTTTTGGTTTGGTTGACTGTTTCCTTTGCTGTGCAAAAGCTTTTGATCTTGATGAAGTCCCAATAGTTCATTTTTTCCCTTGCTTCCCTTGCCTTTGGCGTTGTTCCTAGGAAGAAGTTGCTGCGGCTGAGGTCGAAGAGGTTGCTGCCTGTGTTCTCCTCAAGGATTTTGATGGATTCCTTTCTCACGTTGAGGTCCTTCATCCATTTTGAGTCTATTTTCGTGTGTGGTGTAAGGAAATGGTCCAATTTTATTTTTCTGCATGTGGCTGTCCAATTTTCCCAACACCATTTGTTGAAGAGGCTGTCTTTTTTCCATTGGATATTCTTTCCTGCTTTGTCGAAGATTAGTTGACCATAGAGTTGAGGGTCTATTCCTGGGCTCTCTATTCTGTTCCATTGATCTATGTGTCTGTTTTTGTGCCAGTACCATACTGTCTAGATGATGACAGCTTTGTAGTAAAGCTTGAAGTCTGGAAGTGTGATGCCACCAACTTTGGCTTTCTTTTTCAATATTCCTTTGGCTATTCGAGGTCTTTTCTGGTTCCATATAAATTTTAGGATTATTTGTTCCATTTCTTTGAAAAAATTGGATGGGATTTTGATAGGCATTGCATTAAATGTGTAGATAGCTTTAGGTAGCATAGACATTTTCACAATATTTATTCTTCCAATCCATGAGCATGGAACATTTTTCCATTTCTTTGTGTCTTCCTCAATTTCTTTCATGAGTACTTTATAGTTCTCTGAGTATAGATTCTTTGCCTCTTTGGTGAGGTTGATTCCTAGGTATCTTATGGTTTTGGGTGTAATTGTAAATGGGATTGACTCCTTAATTTCTCTTTCTTCTGTCTTGTTGGTGGTGTAAAGAAATGCAACTGATTTCTGTGCATTGATTTTATATCCTGACACTTTACTGAATTCCTGTACAAGCTCTAGCAGTTTGGAGTGGAGCCTTTTGGGTTTTCCACATATAGTATCATATCATCTGCAAAGAGCGATAGTTTGACTTCTTCTTTGCCGATTTGGATGCCTTTAATTTCTTTTTGTTGTCTGATTGCTGAGGCTAGGACTTCTAGTAGTATGTTGAATAGCAGTGGTGATAGTGGACATCCCTGCCATGTTCCTGACCTTAACGGAAAAGCTCTCGGTTTTTCTCCATTGAGAATGATACTTGCTGTGGGTTTTTCATAGATGGCTTTGATAATATTGAGGTATGTGCCTTCTATCCCTACACTTTGAAGAGTTTTGATTAGGAAGGGATATTGTACTTTGTCAAATGCTTTTTCAGCATCTATTGAGAGTATCATATGGTTCTTGTTCTTTCTTTTGTTAATGTATTGTATCACATTGATTGATTTGCAGATGTTGAACCAACCCTGCTGCCCTGGAATAAATCCCACTTGGTCGTGGTGAATAATCCTTTTAATGTACTGTTGGATCCTATTGGCTAGTATTTTGGTGAGAATTTTCACATCTATGTTCATCAAGGATATTGGTCTGTAATTCTCTTTTTTGATGGGATCCTTGTCTGGTTTGGGGATCAAGGTGATGCTGGCCTCATAAAATGAGTTTGGAAGTTTTCCTTCCATTTCTGTTTTTTGGAACAGTTTCAGGAGAATAGGAATTAATTCTTCTTTAAATGTTTGGTAGAATTCCCCTGGAAAGCCATCTGGCCCTGGGCTTTTGTTTGTTTGGAGATTTTGGATGACCGTTTCAATCTCCTTAATGGTTATGGGCCCATTCAGGTTTTCTATTTCTTCCTGGTTCAGTTTTGGCAGTTTATATGTCTCTAGGAAAGCATCCATTTCTTCCAGATTGTCAAATTTGTTGGCATAGAGTTGCTCATAATATGTTCTTATGATTGTTTGTATTTCTTTGGTGTTGGTTGTGATCTCTCCTCTTTCATTCATGATTTTATTTATTTGGGTCCTTTCTCTTTTCTTTTTGATAAGTCTGGCCAGGGGTTTATCAATCTTATTAATTCTTTCAAAGAACCAGCTCCTAGTTTCGTTGATTTGTTCTATTGTTTTTTTGGTTTCTATTTCATTGATCTCTGCTTTGATCTTTATTATTTATCTTCTCCTGCTGGGTTTAGACTTTCTTTGTTGTTCTTTCTCGAGCTCCTTTAGGTGTAGGGTTAGGTTGTGTATTTGAGACCTTTCCTGTTTCTTGAGATAGGCTTGTATCACTATATATTTTCCTCTCGGGACTGCCTTTGCTGTGTCCCACAGATTTTGGATCGTTATGTTTTCATTATCATTTGTTTCCATGGTTTTTTTCAATTCTTCTTTAATCTCCTGGTTGACCCATTCATTCTTTAGAAGGATGCTGTTGAGTCTCCATGTATTTATGCTCTTTCCAAATTTCCTCTTATGATTGAGTTCTAGCTTCAGGGCACTGTGGTCTGAAAATATGCAGGGAATGATCCCAATCTTTTGATACCGGTTGAGACCTGATTTATGACCCAGGATGTGATCTATTCTGGAGAATGTTCCATGGGCACTAGAGAAGAATGTGTATTCTGTTGCTTTGGGATGGAATGTTCTGAATATATCTGTGATGTCCATCTGGTCCAGTGTGTCATTTAAGACCTTTATTTCCTTGTTGATCTTTTGCTTGGATGATCTGTCCATTTCAGTGAGGGGTGTGTTAAAGTCTCCAACTATTATTGTATTCTTGTCAATGTGTTTCTTTGATTTTGTTATTAATTGGTTAATATAGTTGGCTGCTCCCATGTTAGGGGCATAGATATTTAAAATTGTTAGATCTTCTTGTTGGACAGACCCTTTGAGTATGATGAAGTGTCCTTCCTCATCTCTTATTATAGTCTTTGGCTTAAAATCTAATTGATCTGATATAAGGATTGCCACCCCAGCTTTCTTCTGATGTCCATTAGCATGGTAAATTGTTTTCCACCCCCTCACTTTCAATCTGGAGGTGTCTTCAGGTCTAAAATGAGTTTCTTGTAGGCAGTATATTGATGGGTTTGTTTTTTTATCCATTCTGAAACCCTGTGTCTTTTGATTGGGGCATTTAGCCCATTTACGTTCAGGGTAACTATTGAGAGATATGAATTTAGTGCCATTGTATTGCCTGTAAGGTGATTGCTACTGTATATTGTCTCGGTTCCTTTCTGATCTAATACTTTTAGGGTCTCTCTTTGCTTAGAGGACCCCTTTCAATATTTCCTGTAGAACTGGTTTGGTGTTTAAAAATTCTTTCAGTTTTTGTTTGTCTTGGAAGCTTTTTATCTCTCCTTCTATTTTCAATGATAACCTAGCTGGATAAAGTATTCTTGGCTGCATGTTTTTCTCGTTTAGTGCTCTGAATATATCATGCCAGTTCTTTCTGGCCTGCCAGGTCTCTGTGGATAAGTCTGCTGCCAATCTAATATTTTTACCATTGTATGTTACAGACTTCTTGTCCTGTGCTGCTTTCAGGATTTTCTCTTTGTCGCTAAGACTTGTAAATTTTACTATTAGATGGCAGGGTGTGGACCGATTCCTATTGATTTTGAGGGGTTTTCTCTGCACCTCCTGGATTTTGGTGCTTGTTCCCCTTGCTATATTAGGGAAATTCTCTACCATAATCCTCTCCAGTATACCTTCCGCTCCTCTTTCTCTTTCTTCTTCTTCTGGAATCCCAATTATTCTTATGTTGTTTCATCTTATGGTATCACTTATCTCTCGAATTCTCCCCTCGTGTACAGTAGTTGTTTGTCTCTCTTTTGCTCAGCTTCTTTATTCTTTGTCATTTGGTCTTCTCTATCACTAATTCTTTCTTCTGCCTCATTTATCCTAGCAGTAAGAGCCTCCATTTCTGATTGCACCTCATTAATAGCTTTTTTGATTTCAACTTGATTAGGTTTTAGTTCTTTTATTTCTCCAGAAAGGGTTTTTATTTCTCCTGACAGGGTTTCTCTAATATCTTCCATGCCTTTTTCGAGCCCGACTAGAACCTTGAGAATCATTGTCCTGAATTCCAGATCTGACATATTACCAATGTCTGTATTGATTAGGTCCCTAGCCTTCAGTACTGCCTCCTGTTCTTTTTTTTGTGGTGAGTTTTTCGGCCTTGTCATTTTGTCCAGATAAGAATCCGCTGTTCTCCCTGTTAAGTGAACTTGGTCTTGGCTGGATTTCTTGTTGATCTTCTGGGGGAGGGGCCTGTTGTAGTGATTAAGTGTCTCTGCCCCAGGCAGAATTGCACCGCCCTTACCAGGGGCCAGGCTAAGTAATCCTCTCAGGTTCGCTTTCGGGAGCTTTTGTTCCCTGAACGCTTTCCATAGAGTTCCGCAGGACGGGAATGAAAATGGTCGACTCCCAATCTCTCTCTCGGAGGAGCCGAGAGCTCGGGGCCCCAGTCTTCAGTGCACCTTCAGAGAAAAGTGCTTAATCACTCCCGTCTCCCTAGCCTCCGGCCGCGCTTGGAGAAAATCGTGTGTAATCAGTCCCGTCTCACTGGCTTCTGGCTGTGCTCCGAGGTCACCCAGCCTGTGACCAAGTGTCTCTGTCTCTGGCAGAGTCCCACTGGAGTCTCCGAACCCCGTAGATCCCTGAGCTCTCCCAGGTCCGAGTCTCCCCGGATCTTGTGGAGATCCTTTGCACAGAGCACCGGCCCCGTGTCACAGACCACGGCTCTAGGACACCCTGAGGGCTCACTCCTCAGCTCTGTCTCCGTAGCCGGGTTCCCCGCTCTAATACCTGTGAGCTCTGCGACACTCAGACACCCCCAATCCTTCTGTGACCCCACAGGACCTGAGTCCACACTGTCCCCGTGAGGTCTTCACCCCAGTTTAGCCTCTGGAGCGATGTCCTTCCATGGAGCAGACTTTTAAAAGTCCTGATTTTGTGCTCCATTGTTCTGCCGCTTGCCGGGAGCCGGCCCCTCCCCCCCGGGGTCTATCTTCCCTTGGCGTTGGATTCACTTCTCCGCTGGTCCTACCTTTTAGAAAGTGGTCGATTTTCTGTTTGTAGAATTGTTGTTTTTCTTTTTTTCGATCTCCTGTTGGATTCGTAGGTATTCGGAATGGTTTGATAGACTATCTAGCTGATCTCCTGCTGCCTGATGTCATCTCAGCCTGCTACTTTTCCGCCATCTTCTATAGCTGAGTCTCTTATTGTTTGTCTCCTTCTTTGATTTTGTCTTCATTGTCCCTCCCCATTTTACTGTGATATAATTGACATATAATATTGACATATAATATTGTGTACCTTTAAGGTATACAATACCTTAATGCAATACAATATGATGATTCGACACACAGATGCAGTGTGAAGTTACCACAATAAATTTAGGTAACATCTATCACCACAGGTAGTTACAATTATTTTCTTATAAGAACTTCTAAGATCTACTCTCTTAGCAGCTTTCAGATACATTCTACAGTAATCTTAGCAATAGTCACCTTGCTGTGCATTAGCTCTCCAGAACTTACTCATCTTCTAATTGCAAGTTTGTATCCTTTGACCAACATCTTCCCCTGTCCCCAACCTCCAGTTCTTGGCAGCTACCATTCTACTCCATATTTCTATGAGTTCAGCTTTTTTAGATTCTGCATGTAAGCGAGAACATACAGTATTTGTCTTTCTCTGTCTGACTTATTTCATTTAATAACACCATACCCTCAAGATCCACCCATGTTATAAAAGGAAGAATTTCCTTCTTTCTCATCGCTTAGTAATAATATTCCACTTTATCCATTCAGCAGTTGACAGACACTTAGGTTGTTTCCACCTAAGTCTTGGCTACAATAAATAATGCTACAATAGACATGGGAGTACAGATATGTTTTTGGAATAGTAATTTTGTTTAACCTGTGAATACATATCCAGAGGTAGGATTGCTGGATCATATAGCAATTTAATTTTTAATTTTTTGAGGCCCTCCCTTTTCCCCATAATTGTACCAATTCACATTTCTACCAACAGTGCCCAAGGGCTCCCTTTTCTCAAGAGCCTCATAACCATGTGCTGTTTCTTGTCTTTTTGATAATAACCAGTTTAGCAGGTGTGAGGTGACATCTCATTGTAATTTTGATTTGCATTTCCCTGATTAGTGATGTCAAGCATCTTTTGAGGTACCTGTTGGTCATTCGTATGGCTTCTTTGAAAAAAAAATGTTCATTTAGATACTCAGCCCACTTTTTTTTTTAAAGATTTTATTTATTTGACAGAGATCACAAGTAGGCAGAGAGGGAGGCAGAGAGAGAGAGAGAAGGAGGCAGGGTCCCTGCTGAGCAAAGAGCCCGATGTGGGGCTCCATCCCAGGACCCTGAGATCATGACCTGAGCCGAAGGCAGAGGCTTAACCCACTGAGCCACATAGGCGCCCCATCTCAGCCCACTGTTAAAATGGATTTTTTTTTTTTTTTGCTATTGAGTTTCTTATATATTTTGGATATTAACCTCCTACCAGATAGATGGTTTGTAAATGTTTTCTTCCATACCCATAGAGTATTTTCTTCCACCCCCTTTTTATTTTGTTGATGCAAAAGTTTTTTAGTTTGATGTAATTCTACTTAGTTTTGCTTTCGTTGCTTGTACTTTTAGTATCAAATCCTCTGCAGTGCATCCAAAGTCATATTTTTTGTGTGTTCTATCGATGTTCTAGAACTTCTGTAGTGGACACCCGGACTTCCTCAAGGGCTGTCTTGTTCATGGATAATTATCTACAACAGTGTTTACCAGGGGTTCCTGTTGGTAGGGGAAAGGGGCTGAAGCTGCTTCATGGGCCCCTGTGGGATCCATAGCTGGGACCATGGTCTGTATGGCTTCTCAGTGCACAGGTAGGTGAGTCTCCTGGCACATGGTGCTGGATCCCACAACCGCTGCAAAGGTGGTTCTGTTCATGGATTGATGCTCAAATTGCTCTTGTTGAGGAATGCCTTATGTTGCTATTGCTGATGTCATTCTAGGAAATTTGATATCTCTATGGAGACTATGGAGACAGGTTTGGGGCTCTTGTTGGAAGTAAAGGGCACTTAAGGATATGTGGCAAACCTCACATTCACTCCTCAGCTGATGCCATGAAGAGGAGTGTTATAAAAGAGGGACAAGAGTCTGGGAGTTCCAGTGACAGTCAGATGTGAAGCAAATAGCAGTCCTTGTGGAAACTGATGGTGACCCAGATAAGCAGTGAAGTATGGCATAGAGCCCTTTTTATCAAATAAGCCAGAGGGAGGTGAATCTATGACACCTAGTTCCTGATCCTTGTATGCATTCACACTGTCTCTTTAACAATTCTGAGAAGTCCTACAGTAAAAACAACAGTAAAAAATAACAATAGTGAAACCTGCTTAATTTTGTTTAATCTATAATTTTCCAAATTTACTTGGCTCTGTATCCTGTTTTTAATACCTACCAACAACCTGTAGGACTAATGTTCTAAGGAACAGTCTTTGCCTTTAAACTATTTCTCTAGCTGTGATCAAACCCTTTCTTTAAAAATAATCGTGGGGCTCCTGGGTGGCTCAGTTAGTTGGGCATCTGACTCTTGACTTTGACTAGGGTCATGATCTTGGGGTTGTAGGATCAAGCCTGGCATTGGGCTCTCCTCTTTCTCTCTCTCTCTCTCTCTCTCACAAATAAATAAATAAATCCTTTAAAAAATCTTTAAAATACACTATATTAGGGGTTTTTTAATGCTACTGATTTCTTTGGACATCACTTGTAAGAAGTCCAGACTTTGAATTAAAAGGGCACATGAGCATCATCTTATTAGAGGATTGATAGGGCTCAATAATGGACTAGGAATGGAGAGTGGATAATAACAGAATCATCTAATGCTCATGCTTCTAGAAGCTACTGGGAGATGGCAGAGCATTTCCTGGGATGAGGAAGCTTGGAGAAGGGGCAGGTCAGGGGACATGGGGTTAGAGTCAAGTTAAAAATCCAGCTTTGAACATGTTGACTTAGGACATCTGTGAACCTCAATATTGAGATATCAAATAGATAATAAGATATGAAACCTGAAACCAGGAGAGCATTGGGCTGGTAAGTTGGCAGGTGGATACTCATAGGCCTGGAAGAGGATAAGCTTGCCTAGTAAGAGAGTCTAGAGATAAAAAACAGAAGAAGCCTGAGTATTGAGCCCAGTAGGTATCTGACATTTAAGGATTTGGGGGCAGGAGGAACAGCCATCAAAGAAGCCTTTTAAGATACCAGGAGACAGGGTAAAAATGAGAGCACCCAAGAGAAGAAGGAGGGAGAAGCCAGTTGGAATCAAGAGCTGCTGAGAAGTCAAATTAAAAGGAAAGAAAGACAAATATCATTTAGCTTTGTTCTAACTGAGGCATTATGCTAAATGCTTTAATATATGTAATTCTTACAAAAATCATGGGAAGAAATTATTATTTTATAGATGAAGAAATAGAAATTATGTATTGTTCCCAAGGACAAATGCCCAGTTAGTGGTAGCAGGAATTCAAACCATATCTCTACTCCCTAGGCTACTGTTTCTTCAAAGATCTCCACTGAAATACCAGTGTTTGCATTTTCCTATGGTTGATCAGCAAGTCTTGATAATTCACATTGTAGAGGATAGTAATTCTTAACTCTAATTTCTTAGCCTACTGCAGCTACCTTTTGACTTCATTATTCTTTGATGGAGGGTGAGAAGCGACAAGATATTTCCATAAAGATTTTTGGGGGAAGACTGATAAAATTGTAACTTGTTAAAAGGAGGCTATAAAATTTAACTGTAGGTGACTCCATCCTCTATTAACACAGAAAAATTATGGTAAGTCATAGTTCATTCTGAAGTTTATTGCCACAAATATTGAATAATGCATGTTATGACATTATATTGACATCCTACTTCCACCAATAACTCAGGTACTAGAAAATTTATACAATGCTGCCAGTCAGGCCACAGTTCTTCATATAATTCTCAGTAGATGTTGAAAAACTGACTAAAGTAACATGATATTATTAGATATTTGAGCAAGGAGGAGTTTTTTCATACAGCCACACTATTCTAGAAGATATTTAAAATTTGGTCTAAAAAACGACTCTGGGGTGCCTGGGTGGTTCAGTTGAACATCAGACTCTGGATTTCAGCTCAGGTCGTGATCTCAGGGTCCTGTGTTCCAGCCTCTTGCAGGCTCTGTGCTCAGCAGGGAGTCTGCTTGAGGATTATCTCCCTCTCCCTCTGCTCCTTTCCCCCACTCTGCTCATGCACTCTTGCTTTCTCTCTCTCTCTCAAATAAATCTTTAAAAAAATGAGTCTGACCTCTTTAAATATTTTTCTTAGGTGGTCTAAGATACTGCAATAGACATAGTTGTGGGGTGGCCAGATTGACTACTGTTGGGTACAACTTCTCAGTTTTGTTATAGGTGGGCTGCAAAGTCAACTCTTACCAGCAGGTGATTCCTATGTGTGCAGCATCATTTGATTTTACTGTAAATTGTTCAATTATTTCTCAGATGGCTATATTTGGCTGCTAAGCTGTGGACTTTTATGGAATCAATTAATTTAAGGTTTTACTACCCAGCAGTCTGAATATCAGCATATCATTTTAGTTTTGTTTTTTTGTAACAAAAACCTTTTGTTCGAATTTCAAGGAAGGAATATGGAAGAAATGAAATTTTGGCTCTACTATGGGTAAGCTAAGATCAATTGTTTTAAAATAGCACAAGGTGGCACATGGTGGGAGCTCAGTAAATGCAGTGATTTATGCCACTGATATTAGGGAGAACTTTTAGAATTTTTGATGCCCATTCATCTTTCACTCTTCCTAAGGAAAATACCTCTTGATTGGAGTCATGTCCTCTTGGCTCCCCAATGCAATTCCTCTCATTCTAGGGGAAGTAAAGCAGTATAATGTCTGCACCTTCACTCTGCTTCTGAAAGTCACTCTCCTGGTCCTACCTGGGATCTGGTCACCACTAGGGACTCCTCTGTTCTTGGATCACTGCCTTTTGTCCTTTTAACTCTTTCTAAGTTCCATTATCTGTAGTTCTTGAATTTGTGAAAACTTGCAATTCCTTGACTTCGTTTTGCCTTCTGAGTAACATACCTCTGCTGGATTAATTTTTTTTCATTCCTCCATGTACATCTTGTAAACGTCTCTGGCCAGCACCTTTAATTCTCTTGCTTATCTGCCATGCAGTGTCCAATCTTGGATCAATTCGACAGAGAGTGTTCTCTGGTTTTATTCTTGGGCTGCTGAACCTCAAAAGAAACCCAGAGCATCATGGCTTGATGACATTATAAAAAAGTAGGGTCACCCATCTTAAGTAGGCCAGAAATGATTTTTCTAGGTTCTCGTGTTCAGCTCCCTTTTCTACTCCCTGTATCAAGGTATTGCAACTTTTACGATGTTCTTCTTGCTTCCTACTTCAGACCTATTTCCTCATCAGAGCCAGGAGGAATTTTTTTTTCTTCTTCTGTGATGGATTTTTTAGAACAGTCTTTATCTGCCTTCATATTTCTCATCTCTCCATTCTCTCTGAGCTCAAGATTAGTTCCTCTACTGAGATTGCAGATCTCTTCTGCATTTTGAACCTGTTCTTCTCCTCTAATGCTGTGTTTAAGTTCATCTTAAAAACAAAACTTCAGGACCCTCAGTTCCCCTCTGGCCTTGGGTTCTGTGAAGCATGGCTGGATTGTCTTCATGTCCTCCCATGACGACATGCCTTCATGTCTTCATGTCCCATTCACTCCTTAGCCACCTGCAATTTGACTTCTCTCTTATTCTACCATCGATCATTCCCCACTCCCTGCTGGAACCATTGATTTTTTTCTTTTTAAAAAAATATTTATTTATTTTAGAGAGAGAACGAGTGCTCGCAAGAGTGGGGGGAGGGGCTGAGGGAGAGAGAGCGAATCTCAATCAGACTCCCCACTGAGCACCGAGCTCAACACAGGGCTCCATCTCACCACCCTGATATCATGACCTGAGCTGAAACCAAGAGCTGGACAATCAAATGACTGAGCCACACAGGCGCCCTTGAATTTATTCTTTATCTTACTTCGCCTCTTTGCTGCACTGTTAAAGACTTCCTTCTCAAAACCCTTCTTGTGTGTTCCTCCTCATTTTTGGTTTCTCTTGCTTTCTGGCTGCTGATTAAAAAACTTTTCTGTAGACTCTTACTTCTCTCCCTCCCTTTTAAATGATGGTGCTTAAAAGGGGGTAGTTCTTCAGCTTCTCTTATGATTCACAAGCTCTATCTAAATAATATATTCTAGTTTTAAATTCAATCCATACATCAAAGATTCCCAAATTTTATGCCTCTGTAGTTTCATTCTCAAAGTGATCATGTGATTCCCCAGACTACTCAAGCTTATCCTTGGTAATGAATTCAAAGCTCTTTTTGGACTGACCTCTGCTTGCTTCTCTAGCTGGATCTCTTGACACAATTTTATTCTAGCTACATCTAATTCTCCAAATGCAATGTGCTTTTTCACTGCTTTGAATGTCCTTTTACTCTTGTTCACCTAGGCTTCCCACCTGTCTGATAAGATATGGCTCAGTTGTCACCTAATTTGTCAAACTCTGATTTCTTCTCTTCTGCTTCTAGACAAATCTTGTAATGTTTCTGTTTTGAAGTATCCTGCTCACATGTCTCTTCTGTGCCCATTCTATTGCATAGTAAGTGTTTACATGTCTGCCTGTTCTAAGAGAGTATGAGCAGCTTGAGGCAAGAATTTAACTTGTGATTATTTTCAGTCTTGTCCATCTGCATAACCCCAATGCATTGCACAAAGCCAGGCACAGGGTAAGGAAATAAAGATGTTTATTGAATGAGCAAATTAGTGATGCCTCCTATTATTCCAAATGTTATCACCTGCATCTTTTGCCCACCATGGCTCACCTCTACCCTTGAATTCTGGCTTTAGCATTTCCAATGAACTGTAGAGGATTTAAGCACAAAGGGTTTTAAACTTATGTGTGTCAAGAGAATGATTTTGTACATGTTTTGAGATGTGTGTATATTTGTGTAGTCAGTTGTAAAATGTAAGGCTTGATCCATGCATCAAGATCTTGAAAAACATCAAAGGACAGATACTATAGTGAAGGGTAAGTTGCCAATCTAAAGAGAATTGGACAGCAGGCCTAATAAATCCAGCATATACACCTTTAGCTGTTCTTCTGATTCTAAATGGTTTCTGTGGGATTGTTTTGGTCTGATGTTGGCACTTTGAGAAACCTGTGCTATTTTTCTGGGGGTGGGTGGGAGTCGGAGCTTGTGCATCCTGCCGACTTAACGAGGGGTCAGGGTGCAGGCGTGGGCTGGCCATGACCTTAGCAATAGGGCATTTCATAGTATTTTACACACACTTCATGACCAAAATGTATGTACCGAGTGAATAAATCAATGAATCAGTGAACATTTTGGTGGCACTTCCTGTAAAGAGCAAGGAGAAAAGTGTGGTGATAGACTATGACCCATGTATCATGGAAGTTTGGTCCATGTGTGGTCTTTGGCTCACCTTGATATTTGTGAGGACTCAACCCCATAGCACAGAGCTCTAGAGAAAGCATGACATGCTGATGGCTTCTGGGCTTGACTTCTTTAGGGGTACAGGTTTTCTCCTGTGTACTCAGGTACAGGCTCTCAAAGATAATTGACCACCTGTTGTTTTGTCATTTCGTGTTCTACAATCTAGGGATAATTCCGTTCTCTTCTCACCTCCTCCTGGCCCATTTCTTTTAGAGGACAGAAATCTCAACTAAATTAAATGGGGTATTATCTCAAACAAACATCAAATACATTAAGCAAAGCACAAAGGAAAATGTATTCAGCTTCTGAGATCACTGTCATTAACAATAAAGAAAATAAGCTTTTGAAATAATGCAGTTAGATGCGAGGCTTTATTTTTGTTTAAATAATCCATGGTTTTGTTAGATTTTAAAAAGTTACCTCTACTTCAGTATATCAGAAGAACCAGGTATTAGATCACTACAAAGTTTTTCTTCCAGAAAAGCTTAAAAGATTTATAAAAAAACACAAATATTCAGTAATTAAATAAATTCTCAACTGTATTAAGTGACAAGCAAATTCACTAATGCAGGCAATTTACATGGAAATCAGAGAAACAGTCAGCCTAACATTGCATTGCACTAGTTTTTTTTTTTAAGACAGAAATGATTAAACATGTAAATTCAAGTTTAAATTATTCATAACTACAGTAGCAGCAGTATTAGCTTCAAGCATTATTAAAACTAAACGTTTTGCTAATTTGATAAACCATATATTAAATTTATGATAAATCTAAATGTTTCTAATTTTAATATGTTTTAGACCCCAAATATTGCCACCTACCAAGTACTGCCACCAAATAGTCTACTGTTACATGGTCTCTATAGAAGCTTCCTGAATTTTTAATAACAGAATGAGAACTGAAATCTCCCCAGATAAATCTTTCTTTGTTAAGAAATTTTCCAAGAAGAAAATAAGTCCAGAAACAAAATTAATGCTGTCTTGTCCATCATGCTTAATATTTTCATACATCTGGTTTTTGTTTCAAAATTTAGAGCATAGGCTACTTTTGTTCCAATCACAACCCCAAATAGCTTCGGAAAAAACCCCAACTTTCTATAATAATCCTAAATTAGAACTGTAGTGTCTAGCTGGTTGCCCTGGTTTGTACAAGTGTGGTGTATTTACCCACGTTTGCAGAGTCAAAACTAATCTCTTATGCATCTAGCTTAGGAAATGAAAACCTTCATATTCAACGTTTTTTTTTTTTTCTCTTTCTTATTTCAAAAGACTTACTTATTTATTTGAGAGAGGGAGAGAAAGTGTGTGCATAAGCACATGCTCTCACAAGTTGGGGGAGGGGCTGGAGAAGAGAAACTCTAAGCAGACCCCGAGCTGAGTGCAGAGCTCTACTCCAAGATGGATCTCAAGACCCATGGCATGACTTGAGCCAAAACCAAGAGTCCGAGGCTTAATTGACTGAGCCACCCAGGCTCCCCCACCCAATTTTTTTTTTCTTTTTTGATGTCATCAATGACTTTGTCTTGTGTCTATCATGGATGAAGTCACATGGCAATTCACATTATTTTCTAGTCAGCACACCAGAAGACTGGTATTTGGTACCCCTTCATTAGGAGAGCTGAGCACATCCAGAGGAAATTAACATTAACTCTTAGCCTTAGGAATGATACTATGCACAAATATGGATGATCATTTTGTTAAGTTTAACAAAACTGTTGATGTACAAACTGGCTGAGGGATGAAATTAGCTATAAATTTTAGAGATATATCGGGTAAATAAACATTTAAGTTTAAAACAGAAGTGTCAATACGGGCAAAATACAGTGATCTGCCTAATAGTGATGGATGTTTTATGTTGCAAAGACATTAAACCTGACATTTCTACTTTTACTTTTTATGCTGGCCTATGTTCATGAATGACCTATGAAAGAGTCAAGTAACAGATGTTAATTTTTTTTCTTAACCGTATTATAAGGGTAACGACTTTTGCTTAGTATTTCCATACAATCAACCAATGGCTTCACAGATGAACAGATCAAGTGATGGGCTAGTGACAGTGTGGACCTTTGATGAATTACCCACCTGGGAGCTTCCTTTGGTTTGAAGATGGTTTTGTGCTAGTCGGACTGCATTTTGTGCAGCTGTGGACTTGGAAGAATGCCTATCTTTCTCAACTTGCTTGTTGGCGAACAGAAAGTAGACAAAATGGAACTCAACCAACAAAGTGATTAGTTTTAAAGGTTTCAGAAAGAAATTTATGTGTGGAATATTTAGGAATAATAATAGGGAAGATTTTAGGGGAAGAGTACAATTCATGATTATGGAAGTAGAAGTTTCCCAAGAAAGAACTATAATTAAAGAAAATAAAAGGCTAAATTGAGAGCATAAAAATTTACATGGTTTCTTACTGTCTAATCAAGCAATGATACCTAAGATTTTATTTTCTCAGCCACCTGTAGCACACACAGCTGAAGAAAGCAATGTAGGAAAGTTCATACCAACATAGCAGGAAAAAAATCTTGTTCTTTGGGGTGACAAAATGTGACACAGTTCTTGGCTGGCTGTTTTGGGTTAGCAGAATTTGGTGAAAGGAAGTTTGAGCTGCTAGGAAAATCTATATTTTTTTCTTGAAAAGCTGATTTTCCCCATGAGAAACCCTGAAGTGAAAATTGCTACTTTCACACCACCCTCTATAGCAATATTAATAAATGCCATTCTGTTAAGTATTAATTAAAATAGTACTCGTTCGATTCTATTGTATCCCGTATTGTAAAAAGAGTCAAAATAAAGCTCTCACCCCTGTCTTTTGGATCTGTTAATCTATTGTACATGTGAAAGTATATAGGCAAATTGGATTCCGTAGGGGTTGTTATATTCATTTATTCATTCATTCAGCATTTATTTTTTGAACAGTAGGTACTGGGAATGCCATGATGAGAGACAGTCTGTCCCCTTGGGAACTCACAGCCTAAAGGGGGAAGACAGATATATAAACAAAAAATTGAAGTACAATGTTAGGGCTCTTCTTGGAGTATGTAGAAGGCAGTTGAGAATGATTGTCTGGGAATGATTGAAACATATTTATAGAGGAGACTAAAGGTACTGATGGTCAGACTAGATTTTCAAAGTCAAAGGATTTTGCTGGATGAAAAAGTGGGCTCGGCATTCTAGACGGAGTAAAACCCTGGAAGCATGGAAGGGCTGATGGGTTAAAAGCTGTGACAGGCTCCCTTACCCACCCCTTATGGAATAGCTTCTTGAAGGATACATAATTGACGCAAACCTTAAATTCTGGCATGGGCTTGGTTAAGGAAGAGAGCAGGAAGATTTGTCTGGTTACAGGGACCCATCCAGGAGGGTGAAGTTTCACTGGGGACAGCAAGCAGGCACATAAATATTTGTTGCTTTGCTGTTGTCGAATTTTATTGCTCCAAGTGGCATGGAGGAAAAACAGTGCTGACTGCTGTCTAGGAAGGAAGGGCGAGGCATTTGGGGAGGGTTTGGGTCCTTACTGGTTTGTGAAAGAGATTATCAGGACCACATCTCTAAAAGAGAAGCAATTCAAATGCCAAACATTGTAGTGTTTACCAGCAGGAGATTTAGTTTGTACTGCAAGGAAGTGTGGACTTACCCCCAAAGCAAATACACAATTGTGTGTGTTTTGCGCTGCTGAAGGCTCTTGAAATCAATTTCTAACCCATAAAATAGAAGTTTCCCAAACCAAATCCTCTATAAAATTTATCTCTGTGGAAAGGCCATAGCTGTTACAGGAGGGCAGGATGGTAGATCAGGAGGCTTTTCTGTTTAAATATTTAAATAGATTTCTATTTGAACAGCTAAATGAAACCAAACTCACTTTCTTATCTCAATAATTAAAAAGAAAATTGCTGAGCTTTCCTTGCCAAGTGTCCATGCCATTTCCCCCTGTCTTGAGCATTCTCGCTTCTTCAAGGGCCTATGGTTTGGTTTCTTTTTGGAATAACTCTAGCAGTCTTTCAGTAAGCCATATTTCCAGAGCAACAGTGGGCCTGACTTCATTGCCTTCTTAATGAAGAACAAACTGACTTAGTGATTAATTGCCACATATATGGGGCTGAACCATGCCTTACCCAGCCTGCTCCTCAAGAGGACAGGCTTCTGGGGCTCAGCCTACTTCCTGTAATTGACGGCCGTAGATCTGTTTCTCTTAGGGATGCTTGCATCAGGCAGTGTCTCTTTTACTTGTGTTAAAGAGGAGAGTTTTAATTTTGACTTCAGGTCTCATCTATTAATATTTCCCCTGGTAACATTAGTTGAGTTTTTCTGTCTTCATTTTTTTTTTCATTACCTCACTAATTCGTGATTATTTCAGAAAAATGAGAAAAATGCAGCAAAGAAATCTAGAGCGGCTAAAAATTTTGCTACCTACTTACTGATTATAGCCGTTAGCATTTTAAAAATATTTATTTATTTATTTGAGAAAGTGAGAAAGTGACAGAGAGAGAGAGAGAGAGAGAGAGAGGGAGGGAGCAGAGGGAGGGGCAGAAGGAGAGGGAGAAGAAGACTCCTGCTGAGCAGGGAGCCTGAAGATGAAGGGCTGGATTCCAGAATCATGACCTGAGCTGAAGCAGACCCATAACCCAGCCATTAGCATTTTGATGTATTTTTTCTGACCTTTCTTCCTTTTGATCTATGCGTATAATGTGCTCATATATTAGAAACACTCTACAATATATGTAACCCTATCTATGTCAGTATCTATACACACACATGTACATGTGCATAAACATACTGTTTTAACATAATCCACTATTAATGCCTTTCAAGTCAATAAATATGCATTCATTTTATAGTTTTGTAGAATCCAAGATTGACATCATCAGTTGCTTGAAGCTCTTCACTTTTCCCTGGGATCATGGAAATTTGGAGGCATTAATATGTTACATTTCTTTGGTACAGTTATGTGGTCCTAGCAAGACTGGGATAAAGCCACTTAAAGTTATGGGTATTATAAAAACATTACAAATATTTAAAACAACTCAGGACCCCTATAAACACCTGTGAAGAAATTTACCAGTTTTTATTTCCTATTTGGTATCTGGCCTGTTCTTTACAGACTGTAAAATGAAAGCGAACATTTTGCACCACTGGCCTTCTGCAAATAGTTTATGAGCACATGGTTATTTGCTGTCCATCCCAGTAGGGGTTTAGAACCACCGTCTAAAGAAAGGCCAGCCTTACGTGGCTGGTACTACATTTGCACTTGTTTAAATGGACACCCAGTAGAGGGCAGCGCACGTCCAGGACAAAACCCATCATTGCCCGGGGTTGCTGAAGAGTGGCAGAGAGCCTTTTAAGGTTGCTCTAAATGCAAGCGACACACTATTTTCCCGGAGCATTATTAGTCACTTGGTGAAATAGTTTAAGAATTTGAAGTCCTGACATTAGAAGATGGAGGTGATACAGCAAACTTGGAGGTTTTATTATTTAATAAACTTTTATTGGTCACATGGAAATGGCGCATGGTAGCAATCTGCGTGTAAGACCAGATCTCTGCTACAGATCAGCAGGAGATGAATATGTAAATGTGTCCAAGAGCCATGCCAACACACATGCTGGACGAATTAGTTCTATTCTAGAGGAACTCGGAAATGACCCACCAGAGGAGTTTCATTTGAACTGAGTCTTGAAGGATAGTAGGACTTCATTAGGTAGGTGGGTGTCAGGGAGAAAGGTAAAGAAGGTACAACGATGTGACAAAAATGTTGGAGTGATGGTACATGATTTAGTTTTCTTTAAAAAGAATTTTTTTTTTTCAAATTTGACAGAGAGAGAGAGAGAGATCACAAGTAGGCAGAGAGGCAGGCAGAGAGAGAGAGAGGGGCGGGGGGGAAGCTGACTTCCCGCTGAGCAGAGAGCCTGATTGATCCCAGGACCCTGAGATCATGACCTAAGCTGAAGGCAGAGGCTTTAATCCACTGAGCCACCCAGGCATCACAGGTGATTTAGTTTTCTATTACCACAAAATTTAAGCCTGCATTTCCAGAAGAGGGTTCCAGAACATGACAAACAATAGTGAGAAAGCTGTTATTAGTGGGTTTTATGCTGTTGTTTTGAACAAGTGGCTGAAATGTAATAAATTCATTCAATGCAAAAAGCCCAGTGATATTTATCACCAGCTACCTTCAGGTGATTACCAAATTCTGACTATTGTTGCTTGATTTTTTGGTGGCCTCAAAGAGTCAGCCAATATTCACATATACATCTACTGTGATTTCTTCTGACACGTACCTCTGAAAAGGGAGGTGAAAAGCATGTTAACCTGTATCTCTTCATTGTTCGTAGAGCTGGTGGGCACTGGTCACAATTGGTGCTTAATCAGGGATAAGTTCCTGTGGCCCAACTATTTCATGGGTTGATTCACATTCCCTGAGTGCCCATAACACCTTTGGATCTGGATGGGTTCTGGTTTTCCTTTGTCTTTTCCCACAGTGGCTGGGCAATATAATGTGCTTACACAGTACAGCCTTAAATATGGACTGACTTTCCCTGTTAGGCCACACTCTTTTCTTACAAAAAAGAAAATGATACTAGAGGAGAGGAGGATGATGGAGAATACATGGTGAGGCTAGAATTAGCTTTTCACATGACAGGACAACCTTAGGTTAGACCTGAGGAATAATTTCTGGAGGAAGACAGTGTCTAGAACTTTCCACAGTTTCCACTGTGTTTCCAGCTATTCGAGGCTCTTGTTTCACTGACAGATATTTATATAGAGTGGTGAAGACATTCAGTCAACTAGAAGAACTACTTATTATGATTATTTTACATTAAATCCCTCTCTTTCTGCAGCTGCTTTAAGCCTGTATTTTGGAAAGTATTCACAGAGATCACTCAGTGGAACTAGAGTGGTTTGTGTTCATGGTTCTGTACTTACACAATATTCCTTTCCCTTTTCCTTTTTGGCTTATTTGTAACAGGAAGTGTCTGGCAGGGGGGAGGGGCAAAGGGAGAGGGAGAGAAATCCTTAAGCAGACTCGCCACCGAGCATGGAGCAGAAACAGGCCAACACTAGGATCCTGAGATCATGACCTGAACCGAAATCAAGAGTCGGCTGCTTATCCGACTGAGCCACCCAGGTTCCCTTTGACTAGTCTTTCCCTAATTGGACAGTCACTTGCGATATAGCTTTAAATGAAATTTAGAGGATCTTCCTAAGTGAGGCAGGAACCCCAGAAATCACAAAGGAATGATCAAGGTATTTGTCTCCCGAATTAGGGCAAAACCAAACTGCTATTGCAAATTGCTTCCGCCTCCACACGACTCAGAAGATACAAAAGCTTACTTCTCTCTCAGGTACCATTTTGGAGGCAAACGTTCTGGGTGGTAGTAGGCTGTGGGAGGACCGTGTGGTCATTCAGGAACTTGGGCTCTTTCTAAGTCGACAAGTCACAGTGTGCCGGTTATCTTTTTTTTTTTTTTTTTTTGCCTTTAAGCTCCACATTCACTTTCAGTACATGCTCCCTGGTAGTGAACAGAATTCCTTTAAGCATCTTTCCTTTATAGTGTGCAAGATGTTAAGCATTCTCAGCAGAGGGTGCTGGAGGGATGTTGCTGGAAGCAGGGGCTTCTCCTACTGTTTCCGGTGGTTGTATGGTGGGTTAGCAGTGAGGGTGTGAGGATGACCAGTAAAGCTCTACCCCAAATGTGTACCCAGAATGGGCAGTCCTTTGGCCACCTTTCTGCCTCAGCCAGGTCTGGTGATGATTTCCTGAGGCTTAGGTAACAGGATACTTTTTCCCGAAGTCTTCCTTCCTGCAGGGGTGCCACTATGCAGACCTGCGCTCCAGGCCCCCACCCATGTGTGCCTATGGCACCAGGCCTGTGTTGACTGCCTGGGCCTGCCTACACTCTGGAAAGATGCTTCCTCCTTGTCTGGTGACTGCAGCCCAGCTTTAGCTAGGGCAAACAGGCAAAAGTCTCTGCTGTCTAGTGGGCTGCAGCCCCAGCCTTGGGGAAGGAGGCCCTTTCTAAGTTCGGCCTTTCCTGGATGCTCTTCCTCAGCTCTTGGGTCCCCTATAGTATTTCCTCATATCATACAGCCACTTATTTATCAGAGTTTAATAATTCTTTTTTTTATAGAGTTTAATAATTCTTTATATTAAATGTCCCCCTGGTCTTGACCTCCTAATGGGATTCTGACTGATATGAGGGGCTTTGTCATCTCTTAGGGTATTGTCCTTTCCATTCTTCAAACTGGGCTGTCATGTCCAAGTATCACCTGGTAGAAGGAAGAAGAGAGCATGGAGGGGGCATGGCTATGTTTTAAGGCCTAAATCTGGGAAGAGATACACATTGCTCCTGTGGATGTTATTTTGGTGAAAGTGAGTCTCATGCCACACCTCACTGCAAGGGAAGAACAGTCTAGTCATGTGGCAAAGAAGAAAACAGAATGGATTTTGGTGGGCCACTGAGAACTCTCCCACAATTAGATAAAGATTTAAAAACCTATATGGCAAAAGACATCACAAACAAAAGTAAAAACCACAAACTGAGAATAAAGTTTATATCACATATGGAGATTTGTGGAGAGTTTTGAGAGATAGTAACCATATGCCAGAAAAGTGCTCATATCCCTCAAAGATCTCCCACAAATTGATTCCAAAAATAAAACTCAAACCAGGAAGCTAAAAAAGCAAAGCCACTGATAAAAAACAAGTCTAGAGGGTGCCTGGGTGGCTCAATTGGTTGAGTATCTGCCTTTGGCTCAGGTCATAATCCTGGGGTCCTGGGATCCAGTCCCTGCATTGGGTTCCCTGCTCAGCAGGGA
>RCUC01000417.1:0-70901 GCA_003697995.1 Taxidea taxus jeffersonii | reverse complement strand
CGCCAAAGGCAAGGGAAGCAAGGGAAAAAATGAACTATTGGGACTTCATCAAGATCAAAAGCTTTTGCACAGCAAAGGAAACAGTCAACAAAACCAAAAGACAACTGACAGAGTGGGAGAAGATATTTGCAAACGACATATCAGATAAAGGGCTAGTATCCAAAATCTACAAAGAGCTTAGCAAACTCAACACCCAAAGAACAAATAATCCAATCAAGAAATGGGCAGAGGACATGAACAGACATTTCTGCAAAGAAGACATCCAGATGGCCAACAGACACATGAAAAAGTGCTCCATATCACTGGGCATCAGGGAAATACAAATCAAAACCACAATGAGATACCACCTCACACCAGTCAGAATGGCTAAAATGAACAAGTCAGGAAATGACAGATGCTGGCGAGGATGTGGAGAAAGGGGAACCCTCCTACACTGTTGGTGGGAATGCAAGCTGGTGCAACCACTCTGGAAAACAGCATGGAGGTTCCTCAAAAAATTGAAAATAGAGCTACCTTATGACCCAGCAATTGCACTACTGGGTATCTATCCTAAAGATACAAACGTAGTGATCCAAAGGGGCACGTGTACCCGAATGTTTATAGCAGCAATGTCCACAATAGCCAAGTTATGGAAAGAACCTAGATGTCCATCAACAGATGAATGGATAAAGAAGAAGTGGTATATATATACAATGGAATACTATGCAGCCATCAAAAGAAATAAAATCTTACCATTTGCGACGACATGGATGGAACTAGAGCGTATTATGCTTAGCGAAATAAGTCAACTGGAGAAAGACAACTATCACATGATCTCCCTGATATGAGGAAGTGGAGATGCAACGGGGGTGGGAGTTAAGGTGGTTGAGCACTTTTATCATAAAAAATAAATTAAAAAAATAAAAATTCCCTTTAATAGAAAACTATAGGAAAATACAAGGTACTGGTTTGTATAATAAATTTGCATTTATTATTACTTGCATAGTTTAAAACTTAAGAATAGGGGCGCTTGGGTGGCTCAGTGGGTTAAAGCCTCTACCTTCGGGTCAGGTCATGATTCCAGGGTCCTGAGATAGAGCCCTGCCTCGGGCTCTCTGCTCAGCAAGGAGCCTGCTTCCCTCTCTCTCTGCCTCCCTTGTGATCTCTGTCTGTCAAATAAATAAATAAAATCTTTAAAAAAACTTAAGAATAAAATATAAAGAAGAAAAGTAAGAAAAAATTGTCAAGATTAAATATTTTTAAGAGAATATATAAAGAATGAAACAACAGAATAAATAATAACAATAGTTTTCACAAATACATGTAAGAAAGAGATAGGGAAATAATTGTGAATCTTGACAGATTTATTTTAGCCTTGATCAAATGAAAAAGCACACCAGGAATGAAAAGAATCAATGCTGTAAAATGCCATTTCTCCACAGATTATTTATAGATTTGTCAAAACCCACAGGCATTTGAGCAAAATTCAACAGAGATTCTAAAGTTCACCTGGAAGGATAAACAAGTGATAACAGCAAATGATTTTTTTCTCCCAGAACAAGAGGAGAGAAGTCCTGCCCCATAAGATAATTAATATCCTAATGAGCTACAATAGTTAATTAATGAGAAAATAGAACAAAACAGACATCACAGCAACTGCCTCTGATATATAAGCAAACAAGCACAGATTAAAAGGTCATCCCACAAATGTGTGGGCAAAGGAAAGATTATTCAATAAACAATTTAACTGTTAAATCTGCTCATCTGTTCAAGTTAAATCTTCATCTTAGCTCAGGTAAATCCCAAATGAAATAAAGAGGGTTTTTTTTTAATTAAACCATACATACAAACAGGAGGAAAAAAGACATAGAGGATTATGTGGAATAAACACACACTTGAGATCCTAGGTCTAACAATAAAACAATGAAAAAGAAAACAAGAGAAAAGAGATACAGTTTTGACCAGATAAAAATGAAAATCTGTACACCAAAAAGGCGGGGGGCAAAACTTCTGATATAGAATAAAAGATGAATATATAGAATATATAAAGAGCTTTACATGTCATTAAGAAAAACAGTTATCCCCTTAGAAAAAAATTGAGAACAGACATGAATAAGTTTTTCTCACAAGAAATATAAATGACCAATGAACATTTTTAAACATTCAGCTTCACTAGTATGAAAAAATGCAAAGTAAAGCAATAAGATACCATCTCTCCACAATCAAACTGAATTTAAAGTATGTAAAATAATCCTAATATTCAATTCTGGAAGAGAACACTGAATTGAGCACTCTCAAACTATTGCTGTTGAAACTTCTAATTTTTCCAAATTCCTGGAAAATTACATAGCAGGATGTTATTAGCCTTTACAATAGGCATGCACTTTGACATAGCACTTCTAGGAATCCAGCCTAAAGGAACTATCGTCGATTATCAAAGATTTCAGTACAAGAACATTCATCACAGTGAGGACATAGAAAATACCTCAATATCCCAAATGGAGGCCTGAATAAATAAATTATAATATAACTGGAGGATACAATGTAATAATTAAGACCATGGGGTCTGGAATCAGACAGCCTGAATTCAAATAATATCGGGCATGTAGAAACTTTAAGCAAGTTACTTACATGCTTCATCTTATTCTTCCTTGCATCTAAAATGGAGATTATAATGATACCTACTCCATTGGATATGGTGATTAAAGGAGTCAATACAGGTAAAAACAGTTACACAGTGCCTGGAGCATACACAGTGTCCGATAAATATCACTTGCTATAAATACTAAGGAAAATATTGTGATTTTTTAAATTATTATTAAGCAGACATTAACAATTACTTGTCAAGTTTGATGCCATGTTTATGATAACTTAAAAAGCAGAATCTACCAATTCTACACAACCTCTTCTAGAAATGCAGGATAAAGGAGTACTTCCTAATTCATTTCATGGGACCAGAAAAACTAAACAAAGATAGGACAAGAAAAGAAAACGATGACCAATACCCTGGGTGGTCACAGATGCAAAAGTCTGCAATAAAATATGACCAATCCAAATTCAGGAAAATAAAAAAATAAAACACACAATGATCAAGTGAGGCTTCTCCAGGGTATGCAAGGCTGATTCTGTATTTGAAAATCAATCCATGCAATCCATCATATTAACTGTCTAAAGAATAAAAACCATAGGATCATATCAATTGATTCAGGAAAATCACCTGACAAACTTCAATATCCATCCCTGATAAAAATTCTCAACATTCATTGTTTATGCACCACAATGAACCTTGGAACACTGAAAAAATAAATTTATTTAAAAATAAAAATAAATAAATAAAAATGTAGTAGATTTTGTGGCAACTTATAAATTCCTAATAATAAAGTAATATTTTGAACCAAGAAAAAAAAATTCTCAACAAACTGTAAGTGGAAGAGAACTTTTTCAACTTGATAAAGGACATCTATGAAAGTCCTACAGCAAGCATCATACTTAAGGATGAAGGACAGAAGGCTTTCTCCCCAAGTAATCAGGATAAGGCAAGCATGTCCACTCAAACTCAACATTGTACTGGAAGTTTCTGCCAGTATAATAAGGTGAGAAAAAGAAATTTATGAAAAAAAATAAACCTGGATTTGAATATTAATAGGCAGCTCTACTCATAATTACTAAAACTAAAAACAACCCAAAAGTTCTTCAATAGGCAAATAGATAAACAAGCTATTGTAGAGCTTATTTAATGGAATACTATTCAGCCACAAAGAGGAATGAAGGGCCCACATATGCAACAATGTAGACAAATCTGAAAGTCTGAGTGAAAGAAGCCAGTGTCAAAAGATTCCATCCTGTTGGATTCCATGTATATGACATTCTCAAAAAGACAAAAACCATGGTGTCAGCAAACAGCTCAGAAGTTAGGGATGAGGAAGGGTATAATTACAAAGGGTTAGTTTGACAAAGTTTCTAAGGGGTGATATTTTTGTTCTGGATCCTGTCAATCAATTTTCTTCTGTATTACTATTTTTAGTTTTAAAAGCAGTATCCAAGACATTTTATATAGTATTCTATCAATTTTGCAATATCTAAGGGAGGAAATATACCATAATGTTGGAAGATACTGCAATTGACCTGTCCTCATGTCGATTTATTGTAAGTGGGTACAATGAGATTTCTTTCTGCACTTACCCCAACAAACACTTGTGATTTCAAATGACCACACTGTGAAATCCCACTCAGAAGGGAATTATCATGGGGTTTTCATAAACCTAGGGTCTTAAAGTCCTAGGAAGCTTTGGTTTGTTTGGAAGTGGTGTTTAGATCACAGACTAGAATTGCAACACTAGGTATGAAAAATGGTGAAATCCTGTCAACTCAAAGACCCCAACAAGAAAAATTCATGGGCACTCATCTTCAAAACAACCAATCATTCTCGTGGCTGCATGAGGTGACTAGCCAAGTGAAAGGTAAGCCAATAATGTCAACTGTCTCCTAAAGCAAGCCATGAGTGTCCTAAGAGCAAATGTTTCTGAAACAAACAAACAAACAAAAATCTTTTGTTACAAGAAACAGCTCCCCTTGAAATTCCCTCATTTTCCCCATATAGTGACCGCACTGCATGTCAAATAATTCCCAGCAAGGTTCCAACACTTCAGAAACATTTCCAAATTTGAAATAATTCCAGAGTCCATCTGCACTAAGTATATTTTACCCTTAATTTTCGGACGGGGGTAGTTAGTTAGTTACTAAGCGGAGTCGGAAAAGGAGGATCTGGGCCCTGATTACAATTCTCTTTCACATCAGGTTCCTTAAACATAAAGCCAGACGTTAAGAGACAACGGTCCCCAAGATTTCCATCTCTAATTCCCTAGGAAACACATAATGGTGAAACTAGTATTGCAGAAAGCTTGGCTAACCTGCCTGAATGACAGAGGCTTGGGTAAACTTTTCACGGAGCATTCATTCAGAAATGGTGTGCAAATGACAGAAAACCTGACCCATCAGAGAAACTGGTCTCCAGCCCCACGAAGCCTTAAACCTGGCACTTAGCACATGGCGGCATCCCTGGAGGGAAGGAATGTCATCACTGACGAAGGTCTCCACGGCCAGGTTCACAAACGTCGACAGATTTCACTCTCTTCTCCCCACCCTCAACTTATAAGCAGCCTTTCCCTCGAGAAGTTATGTTTTAACTTTATTCTTGGAGGTGACACAAGTTACCTACCTCACCTGTTCCTTCTGTGTACACAGGTACAGAGGCTGTGCGGTTATGAAAAGGGGAACGTAAGTTACCGTCATGACAGTGGATCTGTCCAGCATTCTGATTGTGGTGGTTACAGCAACTGACACAGGTGATGAAGCTGTGCAGAACACACACACTCACACAACATGCACACATGTACACACTACACATGTGCACACACATACACACTACACACATGTACACACATAAACACACAATGCTATACACATACAGCCTGCACGCACATGCATACTACATGTACATACAAACGCACATACACATGCTACACACACACACACATGCACATGAATACAAATGGAACTTGGGAAATCTGAATGAGGTCGGTGGCTTGTATCTAAGGCACTACACTGGTTATGATATTACACTAGACTTTTGCAGAACATTACCATTGAAGGAAACTGGGGAAAACATGCAAGGAGTCTCTCTGAATTATTTCTTATAACAGCTGTGTATCTACAACTACCTCCATAAAAAGGTCAGTTACAATTAAGAAGATGGTGAAAACTATGCCTCCCCCTTGCCCCTGAGCATAAGCCTTCCCAGGAGGCCACAGTTCTTACCAGTTTGGCATGTACAGGAGTTAAGAGAGAAAAAGGAGGAAGGCAGGAATGGAGGGAGGAGGGCAGGAAGAAGGGAGCCTGAAATAACTCAGGATGGTCCTGCAATGGATCAAAATAAATTGTGTGGCTCTGTCATACTCCTAGCCACCCTTGAGACAACTCACTGAGCCTAGGAGAATGTTTCCGCTGAACGACACCCCCTAAACCCCACTTCCTCTCCCACTGTATTCCCACTGGATCTCCCTCTAGACAGGACATGGGGTGACCCCTCTCTGGGAAATCTGACGACCCACTGATAAAGATCCAGAAATAGAGATGTGGGAGCATTGCCCAGAGACGTGGCCCGGCCAGATCACCTTACAGAGAAACAGTCAACAGACCCTTCTCCTTGCACAGTTTCCAATCATCATTTCAATGGCCTCATGTAAATATGAGTAAACACCAAGGATCACATGTTTTTCAAAGAAAGCCCATAACATGAAAAACAAAACAGAAAAATAGACAACAGCAACTTAGAGAAACCGAGTCGGGATATAAGCGATGATACTTGTATTGATGAAGCAGAACAGGATGCTACTAAAAATAACTTGCACAGGGGAAATAAAAAAGAGCTCTTGGAAACTAAAAATATGACAGAAATTCAAAGCTCAATAGAATTCGAAGATACGGTTAGGAAACCTATGGAAATTAGAGCAAAGGATGAGGAAAAAAAAAACACAGGAGAGAAAAGATAAGAAAATCAGAAGATGAATCTCCAAAATCAGAATCTCAGGAGTCAAATACCCAAATAACAGACAATCAGAAGAGAGACCGGAGGATGGAGAAAATCACACAAATTCCCAGATACAAAGGACATCTGCTTCCAGATTAAAAGAAACAGGTGAGTGCCCAGGAAAATACATGAAAATAGAACCATGGCAGACATTTAACTGTGATACACTTGAACTTTAGGAGCAGAGCAAAGAGCACACGTGCTTTTAAAGGGGAAAAAACAGGTTTCATACCAAAGAATTAAAAGTGAAATAGCCTCAGACTTCTCAGGGACAGCCCTGCAAATTATAGGAGCAATGCCTTCAAAACTGTGTGGAAATTGTGTTCCAAACTGAATTCCTGACCCACCCCCCATCTTCAAAGTGTGGGGCTAGAATTAATGTATTTTCAAACCTACAATGTCTTAAATCTTTGTTTTTGTTATTTCCACACCCCCGTCTTAGAAAGCACCTGGAGTGTGTGGTTCCCAGAAATGTATACCACAAATGAAGGGATACACCAAGAAAGACAGCAAACACACATGGGATCCTTTCAACATATGGAGAGCTGGGGGAAAGAAACCACAGGCAGGAGGAAGCTGAAGGGAGATCTCAAAATGACAGCTGGATAGCAGATTAACAAGCAACCTGTCCAGACTGGAATAAGCCGGAAGGACCTGAGAAAGATTTCTTGAAAAAGAGAACCGGACTGAATATCTAATGGCAGTGTACATAGGCAGTGAAGATGAAGGTAACCGGAGGAAAGTCTGGGCTTCAATTAGTGGTGAAGGCTTAAAAAAAGAAGCATTCTTGTTTAGGACAGAAACATTCAGCCCTGTGTAATTCACAGCTCAGCCATGATAAGGTAAATACTGACCCCCAATCTAATCCAGTGGTGCCCAGTTTTAGCTGCACATTGGGGCTATCTGCTTCTTTTGTGAAAAATCCCAATGCCCAGGCTCCCCCCCAAAAAAATATTACATCAGAATCTTTGGGGGGCAGGACCCAGACGTAAGTTTAAAGTTCCCCAGTGATTACAACGTGCAGAGAAGACTGAGACCCACGGAGCTAAGCAAAGATACAATTTTCACTCTCGTGCATACTACACTCAAGTCTTTATCTGCAGCGACTTATCTTTACCTGCAGTTTATAATCTCGACCTTAATGATCAGCTATACTTCACCTCGATGTCCTACTAGTAATCAAAATCAAAACGTCCAAAAGTGGCTATCTCATGTTCTTTCTTAAAAATGGTGCTATTGACTACCTGATGTCAACTGGGGGCACCCCCCTTTCTCCTGGTAGTGCATACCCCACCCCCACCCCCTTTGATCTCACATCAAAGTCCTATTCAAGAAACCTGCTTGTTACTTCCTGTCCTCTAGAGGATCAGGGTCCACCATAAGTCACGCAAGTGAAAACGACATTTGCTGTGGTCAAGCAAGGCAGAAGTGCAGGGAGGAAATGAAGAGAGAAACACCAAGTTGCACATATGAAATTCCACCAACTAGGTCACAGATGAGCAGACGTTAATTATTCTGACTCTCCTGGAAACGAGGAGTGGTTGACAAGCAAGGAACAATGGCTAGATTTCATGATTCAGATAAGCAACTGGTATTGGTTTGAACACCTCCAGATATGGCAAAGGCCTTTCCCCCCATTCACTTGAACTCCCACCTAAAGTCTTTAGTCTAGAGTGCAAAGGGTCGTGACCAACACGCCGCATGGTCGCGGACGGGTCCAGTAAAGTTGGGTTTCCATCCAAGGCTCAACTGTCTAGGCACTGCCATTCCACTCCCTCTGCTCCCCTTTCTATACATTTCATTAAAAATTAGCCAAGGTTCCGTTTGGGGTCTGTGCCTGAAACCTTATCACCTTGCAGTGCCCCACAGTGTTTGGGGAGCCAATTAACATTCTCCCCTGCAGGGAACGAGAGAAGCTGTCTCCCCCTGCATCTCTGCCAACACCTGACATTATCATATGCTTCCATTTTTGCCAATATGATTATTACAAATGGTATCTCATCATTTTTAAAATCAGATTTCTCTGAGGAGTGCCTGGGTGGCTCAGCAGGGTAACCATCCAACTCTTGATTTCGGCTCAGGTCATGATCTCAGGGTCATGAGATTGAGCCCCGTGTGGGGCTCTGTGCTCGGCGGGGAATCTGCTTGAAGATTCTCTTTATCTGCCCTGCCCCCTGCGCTCTCTCTCTCAAATAAATAAATCTTTCAAATTAGATGTCCCTGATTACTATTAAGGCTGAGGGGTTTTACTGGTGTCTACTGGTCATTTGCAAGTGCTTTGTGAATTGCCTGCCTGTATCTATTGCCCGTTTTTTATAAATTAGCTTTTTCATCCCCTATTCATTCCCAACCTAATTCCTTTTATTTTCCAGATTCCAGCTTCTGCTTACCACCACTACCTCCTCCATGCCATGCTGTATTTCTCATTCGTTCTCTCTCATAACTCTTGAAAATTAGTTGTTCAACATCTCTCCTCCCACTAAAGTCAAAGCCACCATGATGACAATATTCTGGGTATCCATTTCAAACACCACAGTCACCCCCAACAATGAGGAAAAAGCCTACCACATGTTTACTGAGTGAATGAGTGGAAGTCCTTGGGTCTTGTATCACCAGTAGCATCCAGGCAGGAATTCACCCAAGGGGTGCCACTGATGACAGTGTCTCAAAGGTGGGGGTAGGAAAACCAACAAGGGATGGTGAAGCCCCCAGGACTCCCAGCAATGAAGAGCATCACTTCCCCCAGGGATGAGGACGAGGACAGGACAAGTGCATCTTCCAGGAGAGAGTCTAGACATCATCCATGTCTAAAAATTTAGGACTCCAGGATTGTAAATGGCTGGATGGTGCCCACCACCACTCCACTCAAAGAAAACCTCCTTCCACTGAATCCTTAATTCTCAAACTCTACGGGAGAATATCATGTTTCAAACCATTGCAAAGATAAACAAAAGTCATTGCCAAACAAGCTCTACAGAAACTGAAGGCAAGAAAAGAGCAGAAAAACTTCCATTACCTTCCTGGCAGTACTAGCCATTCACTATGTGACTTCAAGGATGCCTTCTGAACTCTCTACCTCAGTCTCCCCAACACAAGTGTCTGTGTACTATCATTTCCCCCAAAAAACTTACTTCGCTCAAAGAAAAGGAATCTCCTTAAGGAAGGAAAGGAAAAAGAGAGTTGCCAAAACCCTGTCCCATCAGCCAACTTCTACCAAGCCTTGGAATTCTCAGCAAATGGCTGGTTTTGCAATTCTTTTGGCTTTGCCAACCCTCTCGGGTATTAAAAAAAAAAAGAAAGAAAGAAATCTTCCCACAAGGATTCAAGGCTTGCAAGTAAAGGAAATCTTTGAGAAAAAATCTGGGTTGATGAGCAGCTAAGAAAAGCCAGGAGAGACACATCTATATATGTTTAGGCAGAAAATAGAAAAGGTTGAAAAGCAATGTGTTTCTAAAATACTGCTTCTATGAAAGCAACCTTCTGTTACTCCTTTACTCTCCCCAGTCGACTGAAAAAGGCAGCGTGATTCCCATTTTCTATTCATGTCCTCCTAAGCTGAGGCTAGGGAACGCAGCGACATCCAACTCGGATGCAAGTGGGCCTGTGTTCAAATCCTGCCACTTAACAAAGTGACACTGGGCAAAGCACTCACCTTCTACAGCTCTGTGTTAGCCCATGAAAAATGGGTAACAATACTGAATTTGGTGGACAGATAGAAGAATTATAAATCATGAGATGAAAACGTATGCTAGTGACTGAGCTCCCGAGGCATGGTAGCTAGTTTCGAACACAGGTACTGTCACTCAGAAATCAAAACAGCTTCTTTACTTAACAATCGTATTGCGAGCATCTACTGTGGGCAGGTGACACAGATGACAAAGGTGAGCAAGGTCACATGGCCCCTGAACTCTGGGAGCTTAGAATCTGGTGAGCATGACAGACTGCTCAAACCACAACCAAATAAATACGTAATTACCAACTGTGACAAATACTGTGAAGGGAAAATTGAGGGAGTTCAGAGAGCCAAACAGGGGACCTAGTTAGATCAGGAAGATCTTGGGCCTGGAAGTGAAGGATGAGCTAGCTGGGATGGGGACTACGGAACCAGAGTGTGTGACAGGTCTGGGGCTAGAAGAAGTGTCACCCCTTTCAGGAGCAGAAGGAAGGCCTGAGTAGTGAAGCATGAAAGGGAAGGTGGGGAGGGAAGATAAAGCTGGGGAATCCAGCGAAGCAGCCCTGTCAGCCACAGGAGGGATCGAGAGGTTGTGGTCTTTGTCCTCTGAGGAAGGGGAAGCCACAAAGCTAAAGATGCACTCTCAGATCAGCAACTGAAATCTGCAGTTCAAATACCCACACAGTCCTCTTTCTAAGTACCACCTGTGCACCCCACACCTGACTTCAGATGCGCTGCCACGTGATCACGATTGGAAAGTATTTCAAATATGTGTGTGTTATTCACCATTTACCACCCTGCGAAACATCTCTGATCTCTAAGTTATTATCCCTTGGCCCCTGGTTTTCCAAAGATAGCCACAGCACACACATGCCCATCTTATACACCAACGCGCACGCCCGCCTGCTCACCTTACCATATACCCTGCCACTCCTCCATTGAGTAAGTGGTGGCATCTCTGTCCCCCTGTTTTGAACTTGGGTTAACATCTGTCACTGCCTTGGCCAAAAGAAAACAGTGGAAGTCATTTTGTGGCTAAGACAGAAAAATGCCATGTACTTCCCCTTTATCCTCTTGGAACCCAGCTGCTGTGCTCTGAGGAAGTTCAAACTAAGGCACATGGAGAAGCCATATGGAGAGGCCACACATAGGTTTTCCGGTTGACAGCCCAGTTGAGGGTCCCAGGCACCGGCTGGCATCAACCCCAGACACTGGAGTGATGTTGCCTCCAGAGGACTGCAGACCCAGCTGGCAAGTCACCTAGCCTTTCACTCCTTCCAGCAGAGGCCCCAGACGTGGAGCAGAGACAAGCCATCCCTACTACACTTTGTCCAAATTCCTGACCGGAAGTATCCATGAGCAAAAAAATAAAATGGTAGTTTTACACCATTGTACTTCGGGGTAATTTGTTATTAGCGATAGTAACTAGGCCAGAATACATATAATATATGTATATACATACATATATACATATATATACCCATATATATATGCTTTGAGCAATATATATTACATATTTTTTTCCTTACTCATTATTCACCTCTCCAGGAACTTTCTGGAGAAGATGTCTATAATCACTCCTGAGTTAGAACCTGGGCTTTTTTGACATGACTTCTGGGAAAAAAAAAAAGATGACCAAGTTCCTTACTTCAAAGAAAAATTAAACACTTTCAAACCACTCAAAACACACAAAAGTACTCCATTCTCACTGCAAAAACAAAACAAAAACCAAGAAAAAGAAAAGAAAACCCTCGTTAGCAAATCTGACACCTTATTTCAATTGGCTTTGAAAACAGATCAAAAATGAGATCTTTATCAGCAACAACTAAATAGAGCACCCAGGCCCATTTGCTTCCTCCACCACCAAAGGCTCAGGGCATCCGCAAAGAGTGTGTGCAAACTTAAAGAACACAACGCATGAAAAGTGTCCTGATTTTAGCATGGTGCCTGACACGTAAGAGCCCACCAAGTTCTAGTTATTATTACTGCTTTTGTTACCATGAGGGTTAACCTTTGTTTTGATTCCAGCACTAACGCTCCCTTTAATAATGCCTGTATCCCATCTCAGAGAAAGGAATTTAGACTGGAGTTCGGTCAGAAGCCCAGGAAGGGAGCTCAGATTCCATACAATCAGGAATGTTATACAATGCTGTGTAACACAACAGCAACACCTCTCTATTTGGCTTTGGTGAAAGGACTGTCCTCTTTATGAAAAGAAAGAAAGAAACAAAGAAACAAAGAAAAAAGAAAAGGAAAAGAAAAATTAATATGTGTTAGAAAACAGGCTTCTGAGAAGTTACGTTTGTTTAATCACTGTGTGGATTTCAAGGTAAATAAATAAAAATATCCCCCTTTGATCATTAGCAAGGTACCCCCTATGTGTTTATGTAAATATTACAAAGCTGCACCCAGATGATGGCATGAATAGCAGGGAACAGAGGTGGGATCAAACAGCCAGGCCACCTTGGGCTAGTTCCTCCCTCTGTGCCCCAAATGCTGTGTGACCTTAAGCGGATCACTCAGCCTCTCCCAGACACCGTGTCTTTAAAATGAGGCTAAATCCCAAACTTTTTATCCATACTGAAAGCACCCTTAAGTAGAATAACACCCAAGTTTCTAGGGTAAAAGTCACTATTCAAATGCTTAAGTATGCTGAATGACAACCCCCCCAAGCTAAATGATCACTTGCAGATTCACACACATTAATTAATTAACTCAAAAAAATTAGCTCAAAAAACCTGAGCATTGCTGAGAATGGGCTAGGCGTCATGTAATGAAATTACGAGTATCTACTTGAAGACAAGGTGACAGGGGACAGAATTAGGATGGGCATGCCATTTGGGGGCTGGATGGCATCCTTCTTTGCATTGCTGGCTTTTCACTGCTACTTCCAGTTGCTGGGGATGGGGTCTTCTGAAAACCTACATTTCCGGAAGAGGAGAGAGAGGCAGAAAGAATATGGAAGGAGAAAGACCAAGGGAAGGAACGGGAAAAGAGCTGTGCTACAGAACTATGTCCGAGTTGGTGGCACCTGAATAGAAATGTCACTGTTAGGGAAAACATTTCAAAATGACATCTGAGTCACCAGGTATCAAGTTTGCACAGTGTCTGCCACCTCCTTTCCTACCTGAACATCCCAGGCAGCCCCCTGTCACTGATGGACTTAATTCTATGGGTCACGTTCTCCATCCTGAAAAATGTTTTTCATATCCTGACAGCAGTGGGAACTCTAGGACTCACAGAGCCCCAGCATGCAGGAAAAATGGCCGGCATGTAATTGACTTCGCATGGTCCTTTCCAAAGGTGGCACCAAGTACAGACTGGCTTTGCATTCATAAAAATCTGGTAGATTAGAAGGCAGTGAAAGGAAACCCTCCTCAAGAGAATCAGTCAGTAGCTGCTCTTGGCAGGTCTGGCACTGCCCTCTGAGAGAGGTCCAGCTTCCCTCCCCAGCACGGCCCCCTTCCCGATGCCGGCCCCCAACACCAGATAATCCGGGATTCGGGAAAAAGGGAGAGAGCTGTAGTCCCAAGGGCTCCACTGAAGACCCAGGCGGACGGCGGACTCTCTCATATTACCATATATGAGGAAGTCTGTCAAGAGGTCTTTTAAGACCTGAACCAAGCCCGACCATCTGCTTTCCGCCCCCGGAAGCACGAGACCAGCCAATTCGGGGGAGATCTCTTTTTTAATTGATGCCACCCTTTTACCATCACTATCGAAACGCTTTTATTCTGCACTTCCTAACGCCTTGTATCAGGGCTACATCTATCTTAACACCAAGGCACGTATTTGTAACGGCTTTTTCTCACAACCAATTTTACGGCTGTTTTCCCACGAACTGTGCCACTTGAACGGCTGGGATATAAAACCGTTTTTACAACAGTTATTCTTCCAAGTCTCTCCCTCCGTTATTTAGACAGCTGCCCCCCAGGGTCCAAACTGTTTTCAGTGGACAACTGTTCTGAGCACATTTCTCCACAAGGTCTATTTCAGCTCAAGAAAAGCCAAGGACAAAGATAAGACAAAAGTTGTGGGTAAAGGGCGGACCCACTGCAGGGCACAGTGAGAGCAGTAGAGAGCCTGATGGACAGGGCATTCTAAATCATTTCTTCCAGAACTGCAAGTGCACAAAAGGGATCAGTCTTCCCAGTCTGTGGTCAGTGAAAGAGAACAAGTAGATTCCTTAAACCCTAGCCAGGTGGCCAACACTTTTTTTTTCCTACACGAAGTTCCGGGCACCTGTTCTGGAAAAGCGAGTATGGAGCTTTCTACCTGGTCCACACAGCGTGTTCTATATGGAGAACACTGGAGAATTACATTTTCACCAGTCAACCAGCCCCCCCTTCGTGCTCTCAACAAGCCAAAGGCGTACAGGTGGTTACCTGCACAGGTACCTATCTTACCAGGACAACTTTATTGCTGGGCCGGGGGAGGGAGAGGTGCTTCCTTAGGGTAACAGTCCCCACTGTCTCTACCACCAATCCCTCCAGACGGTGGGTAAAAAGGATAGAGCCAAGAGGCACAGGTAAGTGTTCCCAGGGCGAGCGCGGCGGCCCCGCGTGCAGTCTGCGTCTCCACTGCGCGGCCCTCGCCTCCAGGGCCCCCTCCTTCCAAGCCCCCCAAGGGGCAGAGGGAGTCCTCGTGCTCGGCACCCCCTCCCACCCGCCAGCCTGCTCGCCCCGCGCCGGCCCGGGAGCCCCGAGCTGCCGGAGCCGCAGCGCCCACTCGGGGCGAGCCGCGAGCACTCACCATTATGCTCTTGCATGCTCGAAAGCGACCAGAGCAGCAGCGCCACCAAGGCCAGGAAGCAGAGCTGGCTCAGCAGAAGGTCCCTCCGGCGGCTCCGGCGACGCTCGCGGTCCTCGTCGTCGGGCGACGGCATCCTCGGGCGGCAGGGCAGCGGCCCCGGCGGGGGCCCCGGCGGGCGCCTGCCGCTCCTCTCGCGGGCGGCCGCGGCGGGGACAACGGCAGGAGGCAACCCTGCGCGCTGCAGCCGCGCGTCCTCGCTGCGCTCCCGCTCGGCCGCCGCCTTCTCTTCCTCTTCCCTGCCGCTGCCGGGCTCGTCGTCTTCGTCCTCGTCGTCGCTGTCGCTCAGTCCCTCTTCGCCCTCCTCCTCCTCCTCCTCGCCGCTGGCCCGCGCCGCCGCCTCCCGGCGCTCGGGGTCCCTCTCCTCCTCGCGCGCCATGGCTCCCACGCTCGGCGTCCGCGCTCAGCCTCGGGCGGCGGCGCGGCGGGGGCGGCGGGGGCGGCCGGGAGGCGGGGGCGGCGGCGGCCGAGGAGGAGGAGCGGGGAAGGACCGGCGGGAGGAGGGCCCGCCGCTGGCCAACTCCGCCGGCTGGTGAGGCCACCCGGTATGGCTCCGGCCTCGCCGGCTGCTGGAGCGCGTCGCGGGGCCGCCCGCCCCCTCACTCCATGGTCCGCGCGCTGGGAGCGGGGAGCCGGGGCCGAGCGGGGCCGGAGCGCGCCGGGAGCACGGGCTAGGCGTGAACACGGGCGGCGCAGCTCCCGCAGCCTGCGGCGGCGCGGCGGCTCGGGCTCGGGCTCCGGCGCGGGCGGGGGGCAGTGCTGGGGACGCAGCCCGCGCTGACCGGCGCGGCGGAGAGGGGGCGCGTGGGGAGGAGACTGAGCTGGGGAGGGAGCCCCGCGCGCGATCCTTCGGCCGTGTGGTGCCAGGGAGGGGGTGCGGCGCAGAAGGCCCCCTCTTGGGGAGCCCGCCACCGGGAGGCGGGTCTCCGGGCTGAAGGAATTGCCTGAAACTTCGGAGAAACCGATGGTCTCTTCAGCCCCCTCCCCACCCTCAGCCCTGAGCGGAGGCGCGGCGAGTGCCCTCTGTTGCGCGCGCCCAGCCCTTGGTTGCGCCTCCTCCCGTGGGCCTCCTGGGTTTCCCTCCGCCCCCTTGTGGGGATCCCCTGCGCGCCAGGCTCTGGACCTGGAACCGGACTCTCCCGAGGCTCTTGCCTCACTGGGGTGTCCTGGCTCCCCCCGCTGGCCCGGCTCACTCTTCACTCCGCGACCGCGCTGGACCCAACCCAATGCTGTGGCTGAAGGAAGGAGGGTATCAGCACTGTCCCTGAATAAGGCGGCCTGAGGGTCCCTAGCCGACCTCAGGAGGAGGACCCTGGCTTCCCGCAGGGAACATCAGCCTGCCCCTACCCCTGAGGTCACAGTCCATTCCTCTGCCCTCACCTACTTAAGGTGGTAACTGTCCTAGAGTCTGGCCCGGCCCACAGCCCTGCAGAAGGTGCCCATTTAAAGAGGACACCTAGTGGTCTCAGAACCACCCACCATCCCTCCTCGGGTTTCCAGGTGCCTCCCTAGGTCTGTGGGCTGGATGACAGATAAACAGCCCTAATATGATGCCCTTGCGATGGGGCTGGGGGAAAAAATGTCAGGTTCAAAAAAGGATCATATGGAAACTGGGGGTCTGTGGGTGACTGTCTCCTGTGAGAATACTTCACCACAGACATCTAGACAGGTGAGCAGGAAGGAGGTTTCTCCAGTTATAGGTCCGGGAGCACCCAGAGTCCAAGTGTGTCCCCACCTGTGGGTGATCTAGCCCACAGCTTCTCAGATGACCCCAAACAGCACCTGGGGACAGCAGTGTCACAGAAAAGGACAAAACAAACCTTCAAAGGTGGCTTCCTTTCCACAGAGGGACTATTTCACTCACGGAGATAGAAAGACTTTTGCTTCTTGGGCATGTCATTTACTCCTGTTCTCAGCTTCGCATCTTCCCAGACACACAGAGCCCTTTCCTAAGATGGTGGTGTGGTTGTCCTTTTGCTTTGGTTCCCAGCTACTGAGGAGTATTTAAAACTATGTAAGTTCCTCTAGGCTGGAGTTGGGGTTGGGTGGGGGGTGGATTCTCCAGTGGTGTTACCTCCCTCAAACGTTCAGAGACACAAAAATGGAAGGTTAGGGGCGCAGAACACATTGCTTTTCCTTCAGCTAACTAGGGAAGACACTCAAATAGTGTAAATAGGAAAAATAAAAATGAAAGAGGGAAGCTGGAACTAATTGGGCTGGGGAACAAACACGAGCTAAGGGGGAAATGGTCACAGGCACCAGAAATTGTATAATCGGGGGATGGGAGAGGTATGGAGAGGAAGCAGGGAGGAGGGACCAGGAATGGTGGGTTCCCTAGAAATCCTCCCAGCACCTGTAGTAAGTGAGAGGAAGAAACAGGGCAAAAGGGAGAGAGAGGGAAAGAGCTCACTCTGTGGCACATATAAATGACTTTTGAGTTAATATTCACTGTGACATTTCAGAGCAAAGAGGGTATTGAAGTAAAACAAAGACCCCTGAGCAGCCAGTAACCACCCAGGAAAGAAAAATGGGGAAATCTGTTCCCAGGCCTGATAGAACCTTAGGCAGGTAGGTCCCTCACTGCATGCACCCCGCCCCCACCCGGAGGCAATGGCTTCTCTGCAGGAAGGAGAGGGAAGGTTCCTTCTTGGGTCAGGCAAGACCCTCTTCTTCAAAAGGCACCTTTGGAGGTTGGGAGGCAGGGGACTCCTAAGTTGTCTGTCAGCAATGGGGAGGACAGGCAGATCCCAGTGGGCTCCTCTTTGAAGGAAAACAGCTATTTCTGTCCTACCTTGTTCTCTCCTAGTTTTCAGAAGCCCTCTGCTTCCCACAATTGAATTTAGTTAGAACCAGGAGCTGAAATCATTAATGTGCTACTTATCTTTCACCATCAGGATCGTCATCAATCCTGAGGTAGCTTTTGCCTTTTATTTCTTAATCTGCTTGTATTTGATCTCACATTTTTGTGCCGGGAGCCATAAGGAGAAAATTCCAGGCCCTGCTATGTCAGTCTGAGGATTAGCTTGCTTGGAAAGAGAGGCATCAGCCCGAGATATGCTGGGGCCTTCACCCTTCCAGGAATGAGCCAGGCACCTCCTCACACAGGGCTAGGTGCAGGGAGTCACTGTGCATGCCCCCTGTTTTTGCCTCCCATCCACATTCCAGTTTCCATTCTGTGTAAAGACTTTGGGCCTGATGCCGGGGCACAGAAGTGATTCATCTTTCTCCTAGCTCTGCCTTTATAACAAAAATTAAAGGCCTCCCATGACCACATTCACTGATGCTCAGCCCAGGAAAGCTCTTACATTAGCCAGTGAGTGGAGCCTTATCTGCACCCAGAAAACCAGCAGCTCCTGGGCCCTCCTGAGTTCTTTCCAGGTCTCCAGCCTCCCCTCGCCCACAGCACCCAGACCTGACAGAGCAGTTTCCACAACAAAGCGAGGTCCTATCGCCATAACACCAAACAATGCCAGTTGTGTCAGACAAACCACCAACTGAGAAGGAAGGAAGGGAAGCAACAAGAAAATCAGAAGCCACTTGCTGGCTGAGGTTACTTACCAGGGCTGCACCCTGACACCGCGAGACACGGCCCAAGCAAAAAAGAGAATACCACCAGAGGTGAACAGAAAACCTTTTTACATCTCTTTTACCATATTTTTGTTAAGGAAGCTCTATACCCAACAAGGAATTTGAACCCCACGATTAAGAGTCACGTGCTCTACGAACTGACCCACCCAGGCACCCCTCGCAGAAAACTTCTAAGCACAGGAAGGTCAAATGTTGGCAGAGGAGGGAATAAAAAGGAGAAACTCTTCCATGGAATGTTTCTGGAACAGTCCTCAGATATAGTACTCCTTCCGTGTGCCTAGAGACAACCACCCAGGCCTCTTGCCACCGCCTGACTCGGTAATCTATGGCACTGACCAAACTGACCTGTAGCCCTTCACCTACAGACATGTTACCTTGTGCACGTGCAGTCCCCCAGATTTGGACAAAACCCCAGCTTCACCCTGGGAAGCCTGACTCTTGCTCTCCCTCTTGTTCTTATCAGCTGCCTTTCTTGAAAGCCAGTAAACTGCTCCTTTAGACTCTCCAAGCTGTCAGCATTTTGAAGAACACAAATTATCATTCCTGTATGTGTGTGAGTCCACACTCTGCATCCAGAGCCATTTGGGAGCACCCTGTCTGCACATGGGGCTCACGTTACTTTAAGTGTCCCGTTTACAACCAGAGTGAAGTGAAACTGCTCATTTTATGATAGTTTCCAATTTTTTATTTTCCTTTTGCCCAACTGTCTGCTTTTGTTGGGCAATTTGGACTCACTACATGGATATGGCTTTAGGTCTTTTTCTTTCCCTGGTGGAACACTGTCATACTCACAGCTGCCCATCATCTTTTTTTCTTAAGATTTGTTTATTTATTTGAGAGCAAACAAGCACGCATGTGAGTGGAAGAGGCAGAGGGGAAGGGAGAGAGATTCTTAAGCAGATTCTGAGCTGAGCACAGAGCCTGACATGGGGCTGGATCTCACGACCGTGAGATCATGACCTGAGCTGAAACCGAGTCAGATGCTTAACAGACTATGCCACCCACCATCTTTTTTTTTAAAGTAGGTATTATAATATAATACAGTAAAATGCATGCAGCTTAAGCATTGAGTGCGATGATTGTATGTACATATGTACACCCTACATGGGTTCCAGATCACGAATTAGAACATTTCCTGATCACCTCCTCCCCCCACCTCCGCCACCCAGAAGGCTCCTTGTACCAACCCTCCAGTAGGCAATAACCCTCTGAAAACAACACTTTGCAGGTCATTGTTGCCTGTCCTTGAACTTCAAGTAAATGGATGCTTCCTTCTGTGGGATCTGTCCACATGGGTGTGTAGAGCTGTGATTTATTTATTTTTTTCATGCTGCGTAGGTGTATATTGTTTTTACCTGATGCTTCAGTTCCCTTCCAAGTTTAGTGTAAGCCAAGAATATCAAACCATTGCCTCTGGATCAGAGACAAATGACCTCCCAGATTGGCTAGTTTTATAAGGAACTTCAGCTGAAATTGAAACAGTCACAGGCTGCTTCTCAAACCGGTTACACTACCCCAGGGTAACTGCAGGACAACAGGTCAACCAGCAAACTTCGGGGGTCAAGATTTTAAAACAAGCCTAGAAGAAGCCTTCAGATGTGCATAAACTTTGGACGCAGCTCGGAACGGAAAAAGCACAACCCACTTCTTGTGAATTCTTGCCCCCCTCTTTTCTTCTAAATGAGAGTTAAGTAGAAAAGGTACCATCAGGAGAGATTCCTACCCAGTCCTTGGCAGAGCCATGGAACAGCCTTTAAATCAAATGTCAGTGGACTTAAAAAGTATAAGAGAGATTGTTAGAAATGTATGCACAAGCTCCCAGGGGTTCTTTTGTGTTAAGGTTTGACATCTGCTGTTCTAGGGAATACAGTTTGGCATATATTTTTGGTGGATCCTGGAGGGCAAATCTAAAAATGAAAAATATATTACCTTGCGCCTTTTTGTCAATATTTTTAATTGACTTGTTTGGGATGTTTGGAAGAAATAAAGACAGGGTACACAAACACACCCTATAACTATGGCTATATCTATCTTCTGTTTCACACAAGTTGTATCACAAATAAAAATAACTCTTATAGGGACACCTGGGTGGCTCAGTTTGTTAAGCGTCTGACTCTTAATTTCAGCTCGGGTCATGATCTCAGAGTCCTGAGATTGAGCCCCATGTTGGACTCTACACTCAGCCCAGAGTCTGCTTGTGATTCTCTCTCGCTCTCCTTCCCCTTTCCACCAGCACACTTGTTTGCGCTCTCTCTCAAAAAAAAATAAATAAATAAAATCATCATCATCATCATCAGAGGGGTGCCTGGGTGGCTCAGTGGGTTAAGCCTCTACCTTCAGCACAGGTCACGATCCCAGTGTCCTGGGATCGAGCCCCATATTGGGCTCCCTGCTCAGCGGGAAGCCTGCTTCTCCCTCTCCTACTCCCCCTGCTTGTATTCTCTCTCTCGCTGTGTCTCTCTCTGTCAAATAAATAAATAAAATCTTTAAAAAAATAATCAGAAAGAAAACACATAAAACCCACTAGTTTTATTTTGTTGATGGAAACTTGGGCACACAAGACACTGAGTATGGCAAGGAGGACCCTGGGGGCTTATTTTTGTTAACATATCAATACTAAGCTTAGGAATCCCATGTTTTTAAATCAAGAAAATAGGTCTATAAAATGTTTTATCATTTTTGCATCTCAAGGCCTCATCCTGATAAATATGGTATACATCTTAAATAGCAAAAGCAAGCTGTGTTATGTCTTCTTTGTCAAGTTAAGCAAGATCATATGTGTCTCTGAAAAGGCAAATAGATGTCAAAATATATATAGATATAAATATAGATAACGTAAAATATATAGATCTCTCTACATTTATATAGATAGATATAAATATGTGTAATATATAAACATATATAAATATACTTATAAAAATTACACTTACATAAATATATATATATTTTTAGATGGCTGACAATGGTTACTTCTAGAGGTGGGATTACAGGACTTTGGATGGAGATCAGTGAATGAATAAAGAGGGACTTTCACTTTTTATTTTATACTGTTTTATATTCTTGGAATTATTTTTCTGGCATCAGCCTGTCCTGTTTTTTTTTAATTGAAAAAATAAGGAAAAATTAAAAGAATCTGCTCATGTGTAAGTAGTTAAACATGGTTTGACTCTGGCAGGACTGAGCAGAAGGCTGGGTGGGGGGCTCCAGGCCACTTTGCCCAAGAGTTCCTGGCTGCCCTGTGCCCTGAGGCTTGTCTCTGAGGAGCCTTGGATGTTAGAGGAGAGGCAACCCACCCAGGTGCTCCGCCTCAGCTGGTAGAGCAGGAAGCTGGACTTCTGATTCTAATTTGGCTGAAGATCTAAAGTGCAGGCATTTCTTCCGTGTTCCTCCATGTCCTCACTGATAACTGGAAAGATGCTGCCAGCCCTTCCTCAGAAGGTCGTTTGCGGCAAGGCGGCGTTTTGAAAATACAAACAGCCAAAAGAAAGAGATGCCAGAGTCTGTTCTTCTTCACCCTTGAGTAACCCTGTGTTATCGGTAATGAGGGTAATCACGGCAAACCCCTCTTCCCCAGCACTGGGAATCCAACTGCAGATCAGAGTCCACTCCAAGCCCAGTTCAACTGCCGAGTGTAACATCCTAAGAGTTGTCCAGACATGACCCATCACCAAGCCCTTGTCCCCCCCAGAGACCTGGAGTCAGGCTCTAAGTTAGTGGCCCCAAGTGGTACAGTGCTTTATTCATCTCCTTATCTCATTTCATCCCCCAGACCACCAGCCCGCATGGGTAGGGGGCAGTCCGCACAGCCGACCTTGAAAAGCTGTTGTAGCGCGCCCCCTGGTGGCAGTGGTTGACATCCTCCTTGGGGGAATTTTGGACCACCTGAAAGTGGTTCCTTCCACGTCTGCTCTTGTCTGGTTCAGCTTAATCTCGGACTGAATCCAGTCCCCACCCTTTCTGCTCAGGCAATATCTGACTTTGAGGTGACTGCTGCATCACCTGTAGCACTCTCTATCCCCAGAGTTCAGTTCACTGAAGAGATTTCCTCAAAATGGCTTATGATGGCTGTACTGCCTTCAGCTACCTAAATATGTCACTTGTTTAATATTAAATCTCTTCTTAGAAAATTTACACGCAAGGTAGGCGGGACTTGTATGTACCATTTCCCTTCCAATCATTTAGGTCCTAGCTACCCAAAATGTCATCCATGGGCCAGGAACATGGCATCCCTTGAGAGCTGCTTGGAAATGCAGATCTCAGGGCCCACCAGACACCTGCTAAATCAAACTTTACTTTTTAACAAAATCCGTGGAAGATTCCTATGCAGAGGAAAGATGGAGAAACATGGATTGGGTTGGTACTTCTTCTAGGACTTCATAATGACCCATATTTATGGCTAACTACAAATTATAACACTCAAGATTATATATACCATTTTATTTTTTGAACTTGCAATGTCTCCTTTGCTTTTAAACACTTCTTAAGGGGCGCCTGGGTGGCTCAGTGGGTTAAGCCTCTGCCTTAGGCTCAGGTCGTGATCTCAGGGTCCTGGGATTGAGCCCTGCATTGGTCTCTCTGCTCAGCAGGGAGCCTGCTTCTGCCTCTCTTTCTGCCTGCCTCTCTGCCTACTTGTGATCTCTCTCTCTCTCTGTCAAATAAATAAAATAAAAAATCCTTAAAAATTAAAAAAAAAACACTTCTTAAGTAAGGAAAGCCTACAAAACCAAATTCCGAATGTTTACACATTTAAAGTAATCTACAAGCAATAGATTCTGAAGTCCCCAAGGAATAAGAATTTCAGCCACTTCATTAAACATTTAGCTGTGAATAGTGAGTCCGTCCATTCCAGAAACTATTCAAAAGAAGAATTTCTAAATTAAATCCCATACCTATCATAAACTATGTTAGTTCACAACCCCACAAGAATGTATTTGAAATAGAAAACAGGGTATAAATTAAACTTTCAAAAAGCAGCATGAGAATTTGAGAATACAACCCTGACTTGGTATAATATTTTTTGTTTTCTTTCAAAACGTTTCCATCCATCATTTGCATTAGTCATATTCTTGTTAGACTATTATTTCCAAAAATACCGAGTTCTTGAGTAGGATGACAAAAATTATTAAAGGAATGGAAAGAATAGTCCTTTGAGGTGTTAAAAATTGAGTGCAACAAATTTTTTGACTTTTTATTTTGAGCTATTTTTTATTTTAATTCCAGTATAGTTAACATGCAGGGTTACATTAGTTTCAGGTGTACAACATAGTGATTCTGTACAATTCTGTACAATTCTGTATATTACTCAGTGCTCATCAGGATAAATGCACTCCTTAATCCCCAATACCTATTTAACCCATCCCCTACCCTCCTCACCTCTGGTAACCATAGCTTGTTCTCTACAGTTAAGAGTCTATTTCTTGGTTTCTCTCTCTGTTTTTTCCTTTGTTTGTTTGTTCAGAGCTCATTTTAAACTTACAAAAAGTTGCAAACATAGCACAAAGAGATCCTGTAGACCCCTCATGAATTCCTTCTAATGTTATCATCTTAGTATCTACCTACACTATGAAAATCAAATCTATAAAATTAACACAGGCACAATGCTATTAAATAAACTACAGACCTTGCTCAAATTTTTTCACTTCTTCTTCTGATGCTCCTTTTCTGTTCCAGTAACCTATTCAGGATTCCACATTGTATTTATTTATTATTTTTTAAAGATTTTATTTATTTTACAGAGATCACAAGTGGGCAGAGAGGCAGGCAGAGAGAGAGAGAGGAGGAGGAAGCAGGGTCCCTGCAGAGCAGACAGCCCGATGTCCAAGACCCTGGGATCATGACCTGAAGTGAAGGCAGAGGCTTTAACCCACTGAGCCACCCAGGTGCCCTATATTTAGTTATTATTTCTCCTTCATTTCACCCAATCTATGGCAGTTTCTCAGTGTTCCCTCATCGTTCATGACTTTGACACTTTTGAAGAGTACTGATGGTTAATTTTGTAGAATGTTCCTTGTTCTAGTTTGCTCTCATATTTTCTCATGATTTCCATGAGGTTATACATTTTTGACAAGGAAATGATACTGAATCTATCAAGGATTTGTGATGTCAAGGTGCCTTGTCACTGGTGATATGAACCTTGATCGCCTGAAGTTAATATCTGGGGGTGGGGAGAGATACTTCAAAACTATAAAATTTTGTTTCACTTCAAATTTTCACCCATTAATTTTAACATCCTTTGGTGGATCTTATCCACAATAATGATTAGTGTGGTATTTAACCACTTTGTCTAAAAGTTACTTACCATATCCTTGTAGCCTTTACTAACTATTAAAGAAGACTTAACTGTTTGTGAGTAAAGTGGGAATTTGAGGAGTGAGGCGAGCTGTGTTCAAACAACAAATGAGGAGGAGAGGGGAGAGGAAAACAGGCTGTATTTCCATCCTATCTTGATGTCCCAGGAAATTATTTATGTAGTGCAGCACACAACTTCAAGAACTCCTAGATCAGATTTTATAACCTAACCATAGATATGAACCTACCAGTCAAGGAACCAAGGCTTATCATTCAGAGTTGTGTCTTTAAAAGAACAAGTGTACTTTAGGAACGAAAGAGGAGAAAAATCTAATAACTGTCTACATGATCCCAAGCCTGGTGTTAGTAAATTAATTAAATCAAGCTGAAGAACGTATTACAATCAAATAGAATGTATTTTTTATTTTGTTATCCATATTTTATTAATATTCACAAAGTATTTGATAGATGCAATTTTGTCTTTGGTTAATCACTTTAACTGGTTTTCATGAAGAAATCTTTGGTCAGACCCTTGGGATATTATACTACTGGTGATCACCAACTTCAAAATGTCATGGTTCAAAGGTGTTTTGTTTTGTGTTGTTTTTAAAACATGCACTATTTTCTCTTTCTATTTAAAAGAAACCTCAGAGACCCTGAAGTTAAAACAAGGGCTCCTTTTTCCACATAGCAAATCACTTTTTTTTTCCTTCCTAAGTAACAATCTCTGGTTCCAGAACTATAAATGAATTGAGCCCAAAACCAGGGCTCAAAGGAACCGGGAGTCATTTCTGGCTCTTCTACTGATATGCACGATTAGGAGAATGTCACAAATCCCATGTGCCTCCTTTCCTCATTTACAAAACCCCTGTTTCTTTCCTCTCTCCAAGATGAAGAGCTATCACATCATCACTCATAGTGGTATATAGATATCAGGGACTTCCAAATTTCTGGTAGGAGAAATTGCTAACTGTCACCTGTTAAATCATTTAAGAATAATAAAGATGAGGGACGCCTGGGTGGCTCAGTGGGTTGAGCCGCTGCCTTCGGCTCGGGTCATGATCCCGGGGTCCTGGGATCGAGTCTCGCATCGGGCTCTCTGCTCGGCAGGAAGCCTGCTTCTCCCCTCCCCTCTCTGCCTGCTTGTGTGATCTCTGTCTGTCAAATAAATAAATAAAATTTTTTAAAAAATTTTTAAAAAAGAAGAAGAAAGATGAAAGTTTTTATTTTACCTTCACTTATTCCTTCTCTGATGCTATATCTTTATGTAGATCCAATTTCTAACATGTATATATTCATATATAGATATAAATGTAGGTACATACATACATACATATATATATGAATGACAGCAATGAGCAATGATACAAGGGACCAAGAGATGGAGGGAAAGAATTAGGATTATTTTGTTATTTCAAGATATTTGCCCTAACCATGCACCATTGTTTGAAAATGAATTTGAATTAGTTATAAATGTATATTTCACTGTAGAACAACCAGGAAAAATGTACAACGGATATGCTAAGAAAGCAAAGAAAATGGAGACATCTAAAATGCTGAATAAAAATCACAAATGTCAGAAAAAGAGTGGAGAACAAAAATATGAGCAAAAATCAAGGTCAGTGAGTAGAAAACCATAACAAATATGGTTGATATCCATCCAGCTGTATCAATAATCACTTTAAAAACCAATGGTTTAAATATGCCAATTAAAAGACAAAGATTGTCAGAGAGTATCAGAAAGCTAGACTCAACTATACGTTGTCTGTAAGAAATACATTTAAAATATGAAGATACATATGGATTAAAAGGAAAGAAATGGAGAATTATATACCACTGTAACACTAATAAAAAGAAAACAAGATTAGTTTTATTAATTTTAGATAGCTCAGACTTCGAGCAATGAAAGTTACCGGGAATAAAGATGGACATTACATAATTATAAAGGAGTCAATGCTCTAGGAAGACATAACAGGCCTTAATGTGTTTGTGCCTAATAACAGAGTGTCAAAAAACATGAGGCAAAAGCTGATAGAATTGCAAGGAGAAAGAGATGAGCTCATTATTATAGTTGGAGATTTCAACATCTGTCTCTCAGAAATGCAAAGATCTAGCAGGCAGAAAATGAATAAAGACATCGTTGAACTCAAAAGCACCATCCATCAACTGGATGTAATTGACATCCATTGATTACTTCATCCAACAACAGCAGGTTACACATTCTTCTCAAGCCCACATGGAACATTCACCAAGACAGACCACATTCTGGGCCATAATGCACACCTTAATAAATTTAAAAGAACAAGAAATCATATAAAGAACACATCAGAATTAAACTAGAAATCAATATTGGAAAGCTGGAAAATCCCCTCCAAAAAACCGGAGATTAGACAGCACTCTTCCAATTAATATGTGGGTTAAGAAGAAATTTCAAGAAAAAATTTTAAAATATTTTGAATGACATGAAAGTGGAAAGAATATAAGTTATTTAAATTTCTGGGTTACAGGGAAAGCAGTACCTTAGAGGACATTTTATAGAATTGAATGCATATATCTAAAAAATAAGAAAGATCTGAAGTCTATAATCTAGGACTCCATCCCGGGAAACTAGAAGAAGAAAATTAAATCAAAAGTAAACAGAAGAGGAGGAGTCAAGATGGCGGAGAAGTAGCAGGCTGAGACGACATCAGACAGCAGGAGATCAGCTAGATAGCCTATCAAACCATTCCGAACACCTACAAATCCAACAGGAGATCGAAGAGAAGAAAAACAACAATTCTAGAAACAGAAAATCGACCACTTTCTGAAAGGTAGGACCAGAGGAGAAGTGAATCCAACGCGACGGGAAGATAGACCCTAGGGGGAGGGGCTGGCTCCTGGCAAGCGGTGGAGCACAATATCAGGACTTTTAAAAGTCGGCTCCACAGAGGGACATCACTCCAGAGGCTAAACTGGGGTGAAGACCTCACGGGGACAACGTGGACTCAGGTCCCGCGGGGTCACAGAAGGATCGGGGGTGTCTGAGTGTCACAGAGCTCACAGGTATTAGAGCAGGGAAGCCAGCTGCGGAGACAGAGCCAAGGTTTTCTAGTGGTCTGAGACACGGACCGGTGCTCTGTGGCACGGGCCGGTGCTCTGTGCGAGGGGTCCCCACAAGATCCGGGGAGACTCCGACCCGGGAGAGCTCAGGGATCTACGGGGTTCGGAGACTCCAGGTGGGACTCTGCCAGAGACAGAGACGATTGGTCACAGGCTGGGTGAGCTCGGAGCACTCCCAGAAGCCAGTGAGACGGGACTGCTTACGCATGATTTTCTCTGAGCGCGGTCTCCGGGCGCGCGCGGTCTCCGGGCGCGCGCGCGGTCTCCGGACGCAAACGTGGGCTGGGGAGACCGGAGGGATTAAACGCTTTTCTATGAAGGCGCACTGAAGACTGGGGCCACTAGCTCTTGGCTCCTCTGAACCGGAGATTGGGAGACCGCCATTGTCATTCCTGTCCTCTGGAACTCTACGGAAAGCGTTCAGGGAACAAAAGCTCCCAAAAGCGAACCTGAGAGGATTACTTAGCCCGGCCCCTGGTAAGGGCGGTGCAATGCCGCCTGGGGCAAAGACACCTGAGAATCACTACAACAGGCCCCTCCCCCAGAAGATCAAAGAAATCCAGCCAAGACCAAGTTCACTTAACAAGGAGAACAGCGGATTCTTATCTGGACAAAATGACAAGGCGGAAAAACTCACCACAAAAAAAAAGAGCAGGAGACAGGACTGAAGGCTAGGAACCTAATCAATACAGACATTGGTAATATGTCAGATCTGGAATTCAGGATGACGATTCTCAAGGTTCTAGCCGGTCTCGAAAAAGGCATGGAAGATATTAGAGAAACCCTGTCAGGAGAAATAAAAGCCCTTTCTGGGGAAATAAAAGAACTAAAGTCTAATCAAGTTGAAATAAAAAAAGCTATTAATGAGGTGCAATCAAAAATGGAGGCTCTTACTGCTAGGATAAATGAGGCAGAAGACAGAATTAGTGATATAGAAGACCAAATGACAGAGAATAAAGAAGCTGACCAAAAGAGAGACAAACAACTACTGGACCACGAAGGGAGAATTCGAGAGATAAGTGATGCCATAAGACGAAACAACATTAGAATAATTGGGATTCCAGAAGAAGAAGAAAGAGAAATAGGAGCAGAAGGTATACTGGAGAGGATTATTGTAGAGAATTTCCCTAATATAGCAAGGGGAACAAGCATCAAAATCCAGGAGGTGCAGAGAACACCCCTCAAAATCAATAGGAATCGGTCCACACCCCGCCATCTAATAGTAAAATTTACAAGTCTTAGCGACAAAGAGAAAATCCTGAAAGCAGCACGGGACAAGAAGTCTGTAACGTACAATGGTAAAAATATTAGATTGGCAGCAGACTTATCCACAGAGACCTGGCAGGCCAGAAAGAACTGGCATGATATATTCAGAGCACTAAACGAGAAAAACATGCAGCCAAGAATACCTTATCCAGCTAGGTTATCATTGAAAATAGAAGGAGAGATAAACAAAACAAAACAAACAAAAACTGAAAGAGTTTGTAAACACTAAACCAGCTCTACAGGAAATATTGAAAGGGGTCCTCTAAGCAAAGAGAGACCCTAAAAGCATTATCATAAAGGAACAGAGACAATATACAGTAACAGTCACCTTACAGGCAATACAATGGCACTAAATTCATATCTCTCAACAGTTACCATGAACGTAAATGGGCTAAATGCCCCAATCAAAATTTTGACACAGGGTTTCAGAATGGATAAAAAAACAAAACCCATCAATATGCTGCCTACAAGAAACTCATTTTACACCTGAAGCCACCTCCAGATTGAAAGTGAGGGGGTGGAAAACAATTTACCATGCTAATGGACATCAGAAGAAAGCTGGGGTGGCAATCCTTATATCAGATCAATTAGATTTTAAGCCAAAGACTATAATAAGAGATGAGGAAGGACACTACATCATACTCAAAGGGTCTGTCCAACAAGAAGATCTAACAATTTTAAATATCTATGCCCCTAACATGGGAGCAGCCAACTATATAAACCAATTAATAACAAAATGAAAGAAACACATTGACAAGAATACAATAATAGTTGGAGACTTTAACACACCCCTCACTGAAATGGACAGATCATCCAAGCAAAAGATCAACAAGGAAATAAAGGTCTTAAATGACACACTGGACCAGATGGACATCACAGATATATTCAGAACATTCTACCCCAAAGCAACAGAATACACGTTCTTCTCTAGTGCCCATGGAACATTCTCCAGAATAGATCACATCCTGGGTCATAAATCAGGTCTCAACAGGTATCAAAAGATTGGGATCATTCCCTGCATATTTTCAGACCACAATGCTCTGAAGCTAGAACTCAATCACAAGAGGAAATTTGGAAAGAGCACAAATACATGGAGACTCAACAGCATCCTTCTAAAAAATGAATGGGTCAACCAGGAAATTAAAGAAGAATTGAAAAAAACCATGGAAACAAATGATAATGAAAACACAACGGTCCAAAATCTGTGGGACACAACAAAGGCAGTCCTGAGAGGAAAATATATAGCCATACAAGCCTATCTCAAGAAACAGGAAAGGTCTCAAATACACAACCTAACCCTACACCTAAAGGAGCTCAAGAAAGAACAACAAAGAAAGCCTAAACCCAGCAGGAGAAGAGAAATAATAAAGATCAAAGCAGAAATCAATGAAATAGAAACCAAAAAAAAACAATAGAACAAATCAATTCAACTAGGAGCTGCTTCTTTGAAAGAATTAATAAGATTGATAAACCCCTGGCCAGACTTATCCAAAAGAAAAGAGAAAGGACCCAAATAAATAAAATCATGAATGAAAGAGGAGAGATCACAACCAACACCAAAGAAATACAAACAATCATAAGAACATATTATGAACAACTCTATGCCAACAAATTCGACAATCTGGAAGAAATGGATGCTTTCCTAGAGACATATAAACTGCCAAAACTGAACCAGGAAGAAATAGAAAACCTGAATAGGCCCATAACCAGTAAGGAGATTGAAAGAGTCATCAAAAATCTCCAAACAAACAAAAGCCCAGCGCCAGATGGCTTCCCAGGGGAATTCTACCAAACATTTAAAGAAGAATTAATTCCTATTCTCCTGAAACTGTTCCAAAAAATAGAAATGGAAGGGAAACTTACAAACTCATTTTATGAGGCCAGCATCACCTTGATCCCCAAACCAGACAAGGATCCCATCAAAAAAGAATTACAGACCAATATCCTTGATGAACACAGAAGAGAAAATTCTCACCAAAATACTAGCCAATAGGATCCAACAGTACATTAAAAGGATTATTCACCACGACCAAGTGGGATTTATTCCAGGGCAGCAGGGTTGGTTCAACATCCGCAAATCAATCAATGTGATACAGTACATTAACAAAAGAAAGAACAAGAACCATATGATACTCTCAATAGATGCTGAAAAAGCATTTGATAAAGTGCAACATCCCTTCCTAATCAAAACTCTTCAAAGTGTAGGGATAGAAGGCACATACCTCAATATTATCAAAGCCATCTATGAAAAACCCACGGCAAGTATCATTCTCAATGGAGAAAAACTGAGAGCTTTTCCGTTAAGGTCAGGAACACGGCAGGGATGTCCGCTATCACCACTGCTATTCAACGTAGTACTAGAAGTCCTAGCCTCAGCAATCAGACAACAAAAAGAAATTAAAGGCATCCAAATTGGCAAAGAAGAAGTCAAACTATCGCTCTTTGCAGATGATATGATACTATATGTGGAAAACCCAAAAGGCTCCACTCCAAAACTGCTAGAGCTTGGACAGGAATTCAGTAAAGTGTCAGGATATAAAATCAATGCACAGAAATCAGTTGCATTTCTTTACACCAACAACAAGACAGAAGAAAGAGAAATTAAGGAGTCAATCCCATTTACAATTACACCCAAAACCATAAGATACCTAGGAATAAACCTCACCAAAGAGGCAAAGAATCTATACTCAGAGAACTATAAAGTACTCATGAAAGAAATTGAGGAAGACACAAAGAAATGGAAAAATGTTCCATGCTCATGGATTGGAAGAATAAATATTGTGAAAATGTCTATGCTACCTAAAGCTATCTACACATTTAATGCAATGCCTATCAAAATCCCATCCAATTTTTTCAAAGAAATGGAACAAATAATCCTAAAATTTATATGGAACCAGAAAAGACCTCGAATAGCCAAAGGAATATTGAAAAAGAAAGCCAAAGTTGGTGGCATCCCAATTCCAGACTTCAAGCTCTACTACAAAGCTGTCATCATTAAGACAGTATGGTACTGGCACAAAAACAGACACATAGATCAATGGAACAGAATAGAGAGCCCAGAAATAGACCCTCAACTCTATGGTCAACTAATCTTCGACAAAGCAGGAAAGAACATCCAATGGAAAAAAGATAGCCTCTTCAACAAATGGTGTTGGGAAAATTGGACAGCCACATGCAGAAAAATGAAATTGGACCATTTCCTTACACCACACACGAAAATAGACTCAAAATGGATGAAGGACCTCAACGTGAGAAAGGAATCCATCAAAATCCTTGAGGAGAACACAGGCAGCAACCTCTTTGACCTCAGCCGCAGCAACTTCTTCCTAGGAACAACGCCAAAGGCAAGGGAAGCAAGGGAAAAAATGAACTATTGGGACTTCATCAAGATCAAAAGCTTTTGCACAGCAAAGGAAACAGTCAACAAAACCAAAAGACAACTGACAGATTGGGAAAAGATATTTGCAAACGACATATCAGATAAAGGGCTAGTATCCAAAATCTACAAAGAGCTTAGCAAACTCAACACCCAAAGAACAAATAATCCAATCAAGAAATGGGCAGAGGACATGAACAGACATTTCTGCAAAGAAGACATCCAGATGGCCAACAGACACATGAAAAAGTGCTCCACATCACTGGGCATCAGGGAAATACAAATCAAAACCACAATGAGATACCACCTCACACCAGTCAGAATGGCTAAAATGAACAAGTCACGAAATGACAGATGCTGGCGAGGATGCGGAGAAAGGGGAACCCTGCTACACTGTTGGTGGGAATGCAAGCTGGTGCAACCACTCTGGAAAACAGTATGGAGGTTCCTCAAAAAATTGAAAATAGAGCTACCTTATGACCCAGCAATTGCACTACTGGGTATCTATCCTAAAGATACAAACGTAGTGATCCAAAGGGGCACGTGTACCCGAATGTTTATAGCAGCAATGTCCACAATAGCCAAGTTATGGAAAGAACCTAGATGTCCATCAACAGATGAATGGATAAAGAAGAAGTGGTATATATATACAATGGAATACTATGCAGCCATCAAAATAAATGAAATCTTATCATTTGCGATGACATGGATGGAACTAGAGCGTATTATGCTTAGCGAAAGAAGTCAACTGGAGAAAGACAACTATCACATGATCTCCCTGATATGAGGAAGTGGAGATGCAATGGGGGTGGGAGTTAAGGTGGTATGAAAAGTAAAAATGAAACAATATGGGATCGGGAGGGAGACAAACCAAAAGAGACTCTTAATGTCATAAAACAAACTGAGGGGGGTGGGGGGAAGAGGGGTTGGGAGAGGGTGGTGGGGTTACATTATATGTTTAAATAAAGCTTAAATTAAAAAAAAAAGAAAAAAAATTACTTGGGAACTTTCTATTGGCATGTCTTTAACCTCTCCTTTCCTTGGCTGTTGTGAATATACTGATAAGCCCCTCAAAGGCTTTCTCCATTTCTATTACAGTGCTTTTGATTTGTAGGATTTCTTTTTGATTATTTGTTATAGTTTCCATCTTTCTGCTTACATTATCCATCTGTTCCTGTGTGTTGTCTACTTTTTCCATTATAGCTCTTAACATATTAATCATAGTTATTTTTAATTCGCTGTCTAACCATTTTAAAATCTGTGTCATATTGGAGTCTGGTTCTAATGGTTTCTTTTCCTCTTCAGGCTATGTTTTTTTTCTTGCCTTTTAGCATGCCTTGTAATATTTTATTAAAAGTCAGGCATGATTATTGGGTAATAAGAACTGAGGTAAAACCTTTAGTGTAAGGCTCTATATTAATCTAAGAGTCAGGCTGTGTTTAATGTTTGTTGTAACTGTAAATGTCAGAGACTTCAAATGTCTAATGTCTCTGTTTTTGTCTCTCTTGTTGCCTCTGGGCTCCTTAAACTGAGTCTCTATCTTGAAGCTTTTCAGCTATAATCCAATGTTGTTATACTGGAGTCCTATTGATGTGGTGGTAAGGTGTTGGGGAGAGAAACCATGCTGTAATTATTTGATTAAATCTCAGGCTTTTAATAAGCCCATGATAGGGTACCTGGGTGTCTCAGTCAGTTGGGCATCTAACTCTCAATTTTGGCTCAGTCATGATCTTGGGGTCATGAGATCCAGCCCCACATCTGGCTCCATGCTCAGCAAGGAGTCTGCTTGAGAGTCTTTCTCTCTCCCTCTGCCCCTGCACTCTAAAATAAATAAACAAATCTGTAAAAAAAAAAAATGTTAATAGGCCCATGTCCCTGTGCCCTGACTTTCACAAGTGCTACTTAGCTTTTCTTCCTCCTCTTATATTCTGAGAACGTTCTTCCTTTTCAATTTTAAGAGCAAGTATTTGTTATGGAGGACTCTCTAGACATATCTCACAATGTTTACTGCTCCTCTTCTTCTGCCATAGCCATGAGAGGATCTTTCTTGTTGCTTCACTATTAAGAACCTGGTGGAGTTCCTAGCAGTAGATCCATGAGAGTGTGTGGGTCCCCTAAGATTGCAGACTCCAGGAGTTTATCACCATCAAGCTAGTCCACACTCAGCCTCCAGCAACTCATCAAAATCACCACTTAAGTCTCTGCCTATTTGTGGCTCCAGTGGCTTCTGCTCCAAGGAAGCAGCTTCTCTATTTACTATCTCTCTAGATTTTGGAGTGGTGGATGACCCTCTGGTCTCACATCCTTGATAGTTCCAAGAAAATTTTGTTTATTTTCAGTGTGTTCAGAATTTTTCTTGCTGTAAGAACAGGATCACTTCCAAGCTCCTTACATGTTGGATTTGAAATCGGAAGTTCTGTGTCTATATTTAGAGTAATGGAAAATCCAAGAACAAGGAGATTTCTTTGCTCATCTAACAGGGAATTTCAGAGGTAGTTCAAGTCTTACATTTGGTTTGATCTGTGGCTCAACAATACCAATAAGAACACAGATTCCTTTAATTTCTCTGTTCTGTCTCCTTAGTATCATCTACAACCTGGGCTTACAAGGTCACTGCCAAAAATTTCCATGATCACATGTTTTCTGAGAGAAAAAAATTTTCTCTCTGACTTTTCCCAACACTGAAAAAAACCCTTGGGCTTCAATTTTGATTGAACATCTCAGGTCACACGTTCATTATATCAGTTAGTTATTGGACAAATGTTGTGTAACAACTACAGTATCTCTTACCATTTAATAGTAAGTATTACTCATGTGTGTGACAATTGTCTAGAAGGTCTGCTAATGTTATCTGGGCTCACTGACATGCTTAGGGGCTGGGCAGGGGTGTGTTGATTTAGGCTGGTATGGACTGGGTGACTCTACTTCAAGCTAGGGAGATTTTGCTTTTCATGCTCCCTCGTCCTCCTAGGACCTGAGGCTAGCTGAGTCCATTATTGTTATAGAAGTAACAGGTGTGCAGGAAAGGAAGTGAAAACAGAAGGCCTCTTAAGACCTCTACTTGAAACTGGCCCCACAATGCTTCTGGTCAAAAGAAGTCACAAGATCAAGGCCAACATCAAGGGACAGGAAGGTACATTCTGCCCACAATGAAGACATAATAAGGGTGTAAATATAAGTAAAAATTAAAGTCAAACACTCAACCTATTGGTCTCACCAGTAAACCAGCCACTGCTTTCATGGGAATATGAATACCCTGATTGATAAGAACCAGTCAAAACCCACTCCTTAGAACTGCTGGTTGACTTGTACTCTTTGAATTTTGTTAGGGCTGCTATAACAAAGTACCTCAGATTGGTTGACTTAAACAACAGAAATTTATTTCTTTTTACTTTGGCCTGTAGATGGCCATCTTCTCCCTGTGTCTTCACGTGGTCTTCCCTCTGTATATCTTTGTTCTAATTTCCTCTCCTTTAAGGATTCCAGTCATATTGGATTAAGGCCCACTCTGAGAAAAGTAACCAAAAACGTCCACTTCATAGAAAGCCCCGGAGGAGCAGTATTGTGGATAGCTGAGACCATGGAATATACCACCTGGCAACATGACTGGGTCAGCCCTTATCACAAGATGTGAGAGCAGTATACTTTCTCCACACCCGGGGCATGCTGAGGGCTATGTTCTGCTGTGATAGGAAGTCCAAGCCCCTTACCCTCTGAGGGCTGCTGGAAGTCCCTCTCTAGTGCAAAGAATTATTTTGCCATGTGTATTTATGTGAGAAGATAGAAAAAGTCTACTCTGACTACTAGATCAAAATCAAAGAGTAGGAAATAACCCACTGAGAAATCTGGTGACCTCTCAACCATTTTCTTGAACAGGCCACACTTCAAGCATGACTGGATTTTTTTCTAGATGACAGCCTCCCATTGGTATTTCTAAAAGAACAAAAGTTTGCAAGTGAGTGATTGATGTTTTTCTTGGCACACCTGAGCCATTATTTCCTAGTGAGTGAGTAGCAGTAATGTAATATTAAGTACAATCACAACCATACTTAAGTGCAAGTTGAACAGGTCATGAGAAGTTGCCATCATGAGCACTTGTAACCAGAGAGCAATATGCCTGTGTCATCTCTACTAGAGACCACCATTAGCCATCCCTCTGGAAAGAGCCAGACAGACTAATAAATATTAGTTTTGGGGGGCTGCTCTAACAAGGTACCCACAAAGTAACTGGCTTAAATGACAGAAATTTCTTGTGTCACAGTTCTGGAGCCTGAAAGTCCTAAACTGAAGTATTAGCAGGGTAGTTTCCTTCTTATGACTGTGAGGAAAAATGTCCTTTGCATCTTTCCTAGCTTTGCATTCTTTGTGAATAATCTTTGGTGTTCCTAAGCTTGCAGATGTATGACCCCAGTTTCTGCCTCCATTTTTATATGTCATTTTCCATTTATGTGTCCAAATTTCACTTTTTTATAGGGACATCAAGCATAATGGATTAGGGCCAACTCTAATGATTTCATATTAGTTTAACTAGTTATATCTGCAACTACCCTATTTCCAAATAAGGTCACATTCTGAGGTACTGAGAATTAGAACGTCAACATACGGATTTGGGGGTGGGGACACAATTGAATCTATAATTATAAGCAAGGTACCCATTAACTACATAGACGCTATTTCTTATAAAAAACACAAATATAGATTGATAGCTTCAAATTAGTGTGTTATGTAGCAAAATAAATACCAGGAGGAACCAGAATGATGCCATATGGGGACTCGGTTTCTTTAGTTTTGGTTTAATTGAAAAGTAAAAATTTAGAACAACTGAAAGAATAAACATCCTCTAAGCAATCGTCACTGAATATTGTTTTTCTAAACTGGACTAAGAATTTGAGATTATACAGTGTGGCCAGGACTTGGAAAGCCCTTATATTTTTTGCTGACTACAGTCCCATGTGTCTTAACAGCAAAGTAGAGAAGTCCCCCACCCAAAGAGAAGACCAGCCAACTTAGTCTCAGAAGTAAGCTGATGGAGTATCTAGGAAACCCTTTCCATGAAAAATAACAGGAACTAAGTTGAGATGTCTAAACAAGTAAATAAGGGTATGTTTTTAAAGATCCAGGATGTATCCCAAATTCCAAAGGCAGGAATATTAATTGCAGTCCCAGGAACAAGGGTTGGGCATGCTACAGGGAAATCAAGAAGTCATCACTTCCTAGTTCTTGCATGTTCTTCTGTGCTCTACTTTCTCTGTTTCTATATTTTTCTCTCTGTCCTCTGCTTCCGCCTCCTTTTCATTCCCCCTTCTTGTCATCCTTCTTTTTTTTTTCCCCACTTTCCTCTATTATCTGAGTTCTCTCTACACTGCCTTCCTTCTTCAGGCTCTCCAATTCCTATGTAGACAGACAATCTTCTTGGTATGGCATACCTAAAAGTGCTAAGAAAAAATATCGAAACATCTTTCAAGATCCAAACTGAGTTTGGAAAGCAAGAGAATTCCTTTGAGCACTATTCTGAGCCAACTATTGAATGAATACACACCGATTAGAATGGTCATGGCCAAAAGGACAAGAAATAACAAGTGTTGGCAAGGATGTGGAGAGATGCACCCTGAAGGGTCTGAGGGGAGTCCTGCACCTCACAAAAACACTTGGCCTCTCAGCCAATAGCAGAACAAAATGCTTGTTAACCAGAAGAAGGAAGCATGACTGGTACATAAACACACATGGGTGTCTTCCGTACATACATAACGTTCAGCACCATCCAGGACACATTCCCATTCACCTCTCTAGTTTACTTTTCAAGTAAAAGCTACTTCTCCAACATTATTAAATTCTGGAGTAATTGTTTGTTTTATCCAACTGGTTTCCATTCCCCATCCATTCCCCTTGCCCATCTGTGTAGCCTGGCTTCTAGATCCACCATACACTCCTCTTGGGGTTTCTTAGACTTCATTTTGCTTAGTCCTTACCCAAAACAGGGCAAAAACAAAGAAACACAAACAAATAAACCTGGGAAATAATAACTATTACGGATGTGGAAATGAGGTTCAGATAGGTGATACAACTTGCCAAAATCCAACAGCTAGCAAATGTGGTCCTGAAATCCAAAGCCAAGTCTGCCTGACTTTAGAGCCCATGCATCTAACCACCAGGTCATACATAGTGCCTCCAGATAGCTTTTGTTCTAGTCCTTACATGGTGCCTCTTGAAAAACAAGCACACACGTGCACGCGCACACACACACACGTGTCTTGACTAAGTGACTCTTCAGAACAAAATAGTTCCAGCTGTTCTGAAATTTTGAAATAGCTCTAATTAGTATAAGCATACCCTTGAGATCTGGGAGCAGGAATTCTACTGCCAGTTAATGACACCTGAATATGTGATATGCTACATGGAATGGGCTGCCACTGAGAATAAGAGAAAAGGAGATGAGGCTCCTGCCTTCAAAAAAAACCATGGTTGCAATGAATAGTTAGAACTTCTAAAAAGAGCAATAGATCCTGCTTTCCTAGGGCAACTCATGAACACAAACACAAATGAAAATAAATAATACATTTCCTGGGTGAGGCAGTGGAAAAAGTGTTGACTTCACAAAGCCTAAAAGACTTGGGTTTTGAAATAATTTGGGGCACCTGGGTGGCTCAGTGGGTTAAAGCCTCTGCTTTCGGCTCGGGTCATGATCTCAGGGTCCTGGGATTGAGCCCCACATCGGGTTCTCTGCTCAGCAGGGAGCCTGCTTCCTCCACTCTCTCTCTCTGCCTGCCTCTCTGCCTACTTGTGATCACTATCTGTCAAATAAATAAATAAAATCTTTAAAAAAAGAAATAATTTCTGCCACAACTACTTATAAAATTTTGAGAACATCACTTAACCTCTCTGAGCTTTGGTTTTCTCACTCATCCAATGAACAATGAATTATATTAAGGTTTGCCTCTTAAGACTCCGATGAAATGGTGCATGAAAAGGATCTGCAACAATGGGAACTGACTGAATATATCTTTCCTTGCTCTATATGTACTGTAATTTGGGGGCTTACACCTTGTAGTAGAAAATGTATGACTTTCATTTAGATGGTTTGGACCCATATCACTCCCTGATCCTGAGAAAGTTATCTTTTCTGATCCTCTTTGAACATCAATCTCCTTTCTTTTTCCATTTGACAAATTCTTATTGAGTATCTACTATGTTTTAGGCACTAGACTAGACCAGCAGAGTCATAAACAACAGAATCTTTATGCCCCAAGGGCTTAAGGTACTTGTCTCTACACAGCCTCCTCATTGGTGCTTAGGGACAAGGAACACTGTGTGTAGTGGCACATAGTAGTCCAGTTTGCATTGCAAATCCAGTGAATGAAAGAAGAAAGAATGTCAAATAGAGGGAGAGGAGTCTGGGTTAGTTTTCTACCACTGCTGTAACAACTGGCCACAAAGGTAGTGGCTAAACACTGGGCTAAAATCAAGGTGTGGGTAGGGCTCCTTCCTGGAGACTCTAGGAGGAGTGATAAGAAATGAACTCCCAATGTGACTGCCCAGAGATAGAGTTTAAGGAGGTTATTTAAATGAGATCATAAGGGTGGGGTCCTAACCCAATAAGAAGTGGAAGAGAAGGAAGATCTCTCACCTTATACACACATACCAAGGAAAGGCCAAGTTGGGACACAATGAGAAAACACCACCTACATGCCAGAAAGAGTGATTTATGCCACTCGGTTTATGATGGGGAAAGTACTTTTTTGTTTGTTTGTCTTGTTTTGTTTTTTCCAGATTCTAGAGGTTGCCTGCATTTGTTGGTTTATGGCTCTCCTCCTCCAGCTTCAAGGCCAGCAATGTTGTATCTCTCTAACCACAGCCGAAAAGGTACTCTACTTTTAAGGATTTGTGTTATTAGATTGAGCCCATCTGGATAATCCAGGATAAACTCTTCATGTCAAGGTCTGAAACTCTAATCACATCTGCAAAGCCCCTTTGGCCATGTAAAGTAATATTCACAATACCTGGGGATTAGGTCAGGGACATCTTAGGGGAGCCATTACTCTTCATACCTGAGGGCCCAAGGGGGTTAGTCTGGAGTTGGGTCAAGGACTCTGGCAGAACATCTGAAAGTTCACAGAAAGGGAGATTTATGCCTTCTATTTGCAATTCACTTGTATACCAGTTTCTCTCCCAAAACAAACACACTCAGCCAAAGAGAGGGAATAAAGGTGGTCTGACTGGACCTTTTCCCCCTCTAGACATGGTTGTGTAGTACAAGGTCCCATAATACTTTGAGTTAACCACTCTGGCTTGCTAGTTTTTCTATGGCATATACTTGATTCTGATCATTAGCAAAAGACCATGATCCCATGATTTTCAGAAATCTAGTCCTTCCTCTTTAAGTTCATGAACTGAAAAGAATTACTTTTGTGTCCTAATGCCAGCAATGTTCCAGGAGAAAGTGAACCCTAAGATTTTTTCCTGGCATTTATCTTCCTATGGTCAACTGTCCCTCCACATTTTCCTCTGACTGAACTCTTACCTTCCTCAAACCTTCAAAATTCCTGCCTTACTATTCAGAGCTCTACTTTTAAACTTTTAAAGCCACTTAAACTTTAAAAATTAAAAAAAAAACTAAACTATTCCTAAGGCGACATCATCTTCAAAATCAAACACACTGTCACACTGTGTTAATTTCCTAGGGCTGCTGTAACAAATGATGATAAACTGGGTCATTTAAAAATTAAAATGTACTCTCTCACAGTTCTGGGGGAACAAGGTATAAGCAGGACCATGCTCCTTCCAGGCTCCAGGGAGAGTCCTTTCTTGCCTCTTCCAGTTTCTGAGGGCTGCTTAGTGATGGGGGACATTAAGTCACAGCTGCAACACTCCAACCTCTCCCTCCATTGTCATATGGCATTCTCCCTATGGGTCTATTTTCTGTTCTTATGCAGACACCAGTCATTGGATTAGCCTGCATTCTAATCCAGTATCACCTCATTTTAACAAATTTTATCTGCAAAGACCCTATTTCCAAGTAAAGTCACATCCTGAGGTCCCAGTGGACATAAACTTAAGGGGATGCTATTCAACCCAGAATATACACCCATTACAGTTGTTTAACTAAATTGCAGAATGGCTCTCCCTGAAAGGAATTCTGTCTTTAACGTAGGCTAGGTGGCTCAAACTATGGCCAGCCTTTAGAATAACACTTTTCTTCACTCCATTGTCCTAAAAAGAAGAGATTTAAAGGTCTCAGCCACGCTGAAAGAAGTAGAATATGATTTTATCCTTAGGAGAAAATCAACACCGTGTGCCTTTAAAATGAGCATATGTAAATCAAGTATTCACCCCGTGCTCTCAGGCATAGGGTTGGGGTCATTGTTAACCTGAGTGCTGTTGGGAATGAGAGGTTGAGTATTTTTGGGGGGAATGTAAAGTTGACTTGTATTCTAGCAGAGCTGGGCTTATGGTATTTGTTGTTTAGTGGGATAAATGCACATATTCTCCGTATGAATTTAAACTGCCCCATAATATTGCCTGTACTTCTGAAGGTATGCGTTGTTTTCTATGAGCAGGTCAGGAAGAGCTAGTGGGAGCAAGGAAGAAGCCTGTTTTTAGTTCACGTGAAGTAAAAACTTCATTTCATGTGTCATTTTCACTTAATGTGAAAATGACAATTAACTGAGCTGGGCTTGGAGAGCCCAACATATTCTGGATGGTCCATCCAACTCCTAGAGATCCCAGGCAGATAAAACTCATACTACTGAGTAGAGGACATCAGGATGCTGGTGTTTTTGTCCCTGTGGGGTTGGATGGAGACCTCTGAGGAGAGGACACTGAGTAGTAGGTGTTCATTTCTAAGTAATTTCAAACCAGGGCGTTGACAGGGTCACAAAGCTCCAGGCAGCCTGTGGGGGCAGGGAGGGGAAGCAGAATGCCTGTATTCACCAAGTGTCCTCTCTGATCTTGAGAGTCTTTTACACAGGATTTCTTTTTCTTCTTTTTTTTTAAACACACGATTTCTAAGTTTTTCTTGGTTCTTGTCTTTCTGCTTTATATTCCATTCAGGAATCAACAGGGGAGCACTCTAGTTCAATACCCATAAAACAGACCCCCAGCCCATGTCTCCTGGTGAATGAAAATGCCAGACTGAAATTTCAAAGACTATGAACTCACCTCTTTTTTGCCTGGTCTTTTAATAGTAACTGATTCTTTCCTAAACTAATCTGGGGTTCTTATGACTGTAGAACCTCTGAGTGTTTCAAAAACAGTTCATGAAAGGACAAATATGAAAAGAAGTTGTTCCTCAGTAGCAAATAGCTTTTAAAATTATGCCTACATTTTATGCCTTAATGATTCTAAAACATTGGCTATTAAAGTGAGGCTTCAAACTGGCAGCCTAAATGTTGCCCGTAGTCACTTCTGGTTTGGGGAGCACAATGTTTTGCTTCATTTTTAACCCAAATAAATTTGAATATTACTGAACAAGACACATGGTCTTTAGTTTGCCAAGTCACTACAAATCACCACAAGTCACCACATCTGCCTCACTCTGGCAGATATACACTACTTGCCAGTTACCTGCATGCAGTTTTCAGCTTGCAGTAGCTAAACTGATTTTGAAGGTCAATTTTTTTTAAAGGCAGCCTGGGTGACCACCACAGACTCATTAAACTAAAGATATCTAGGGGCACCTGGCTGGCTCAGTCAGTTAAGCAACTGACTTAAGTTCAGGTCATGATCTCAGGGTCTTGGGGTCAAGCCCTGTGTCAGGCTCCCTGCTGGATGGAGAGCCTGCTTCTCCCTCTCCCTCTGCCCCTCATACTCTCTCCCTCTCCCTCGCTCTCTCTCTCCCTCACTCTCTCTCAAATAAATAAATAAAATCTTAAAAAACGAACAAACAAAAACCAAACAACTAAAGACATCTGGTTCACCCTCCTGCCTCCAGGCAGAGTCAATCTGTGATCATGGGCAAAGCTCAGGAATGAAAAGGTCCTGTCCTCAGAAGTCCACATCAGAACCCCAAGAAGAGTTTTAAAGAAGAGCAGCTCAGTGAGTGCATACCTTAAGCTAGTCAAGAGGATGCATGAGATGCATTTCTTGGTGTGGGTTTTGAGTTCAGCTAAAAAAAAAAACAAAAACATTATGCAAGGCCACAATTTAACAGACTCCATATTCAGGTGGGCTAGAAAGTGTGTCTCTCTTATTAACAATGCAAGATTTAATCTCCCTGGGGAAACTCCCTGCCCCTACCCTTCAGGGTAAACTGGAACCAATCTTGATAACCAACAATAATTTTTTCTTTGGGTTTAAGCAATCCCCATTTAGTTTACAACAGCCTCTTTCAGATAAATGCTTGGCTCTTCCAATTCTGTCCCTCCTTCTCTTCCCTAATATGGTACCTAAGAACAAGGAAGTCCTTATCTTGTCCTTGGGAAAGCTGCTATAGGAGGTCCTTGCACTGTTGTTTTTTGGAGTCCCCTTGCCTGTGGAGTTGACAGCATCCTCCCTGGGCATATCCCTTCTGAGGACTACACTGGCTGAATCTGTGAAGGCTGGATGAGCTTCTGTACTTATCATGCCCAGTCTGGGATCTCACTGGCACTACACATCTCCCTGAGGTTTGCCTGTGTAGCCAAAGTAATAATATGTGTTCACTGAGCATTGCATTTACCTGCAGGGCACACAGGAAGACTGAATTTCCCAGACTCCCTTGAAGCCAAGTCTGGCCACATGACTGGTTCTAGCCACTGGGATGTGGATAGAATGACTGACACCTCTTCTGAGATTGACACTCAGTTACTGGGTCATTTTACTGTCGCCATAGTGACCCCCATGTAAGTTCATTGCCAGCACTGTCAATTTCTTTCCACATCCTTCCATCAGATGTGGAGCTAGTGCATCATGCCATTGCCATAGGGAAGACAAGGAGAGTCTGGAAGCTGAACTGAGGCTCTCTGTCTCATCATGCCTCTGGATCCTTGCTGTGTGGGTGTGGGAGCTGCCTGGGAAGTGGCCTCCTTCCACATTTCCAAAGGGAAATGAAGCAAATGCCCTTAGTTTTCAGTTGTGCCCTCAACCCATCCAAGAATTTGATCTTGAGAGCAGGGATACTCACATCTTACCACTTGCTTTCCCAACCAACAAGGCTATAAGTTCACATTCAAAGGAAAGGCAGCTTCCACATGACTCTACCACTCCATCCTGCCAGGTCTGGGCCACATTATATTTAGGCTAACGTGTTGTCCTCAGCTTGAACCAACTCCTCAGTTAACTCAGTGTGTTCCAGATGGATGTGTAGCCCCCTCAATCTCTGCTATTCTCTGCTCTTCCAAGGCATTTGAGTGGTGTTTCAGGTGGGGTCTTCCTGCTGAGGTGGAGTGGGGATCTGGTGTAGGCACAGCTGTGGCTTCTCTTCCCTCCTTGGAGAACCCCTACTCCATCTGTTCTCTAAGCACCATTTTTTTGCACTGGAGGCTGGGACTATGGCCCACAAACTCTCAGTTGAGCTACTGAGCCCTGTCAGAGCCTGGCATCCTCTCCTGATGATGGGTCTCCCAATCCAACCCTTTCTGGTGCAGAAATCTGTTTGGAGGTCACATTAAGTCCCAAGCCTAGGTGGCCGTCCCTGTGGCTCTTGTCCATGGGTCATTTTGCCCTGACATGGCAACTTCTATGTCAGCTTCCCAAGGATTCATTGCTGATTGTCCACACTCAGAAGCTGAGGGATCTGTCTGGATCCTTACCCTGCCACATGGGAACCAAGGGGTCTTGGAAGTACAAACTCAAATTCTCTTCTCCTCCTTTGCTGAATCAAAGGACCTAACACTCCACATGAGAAACATGGCCAATGTCCCTCTCCTTTTAAGTAGCCACCTGACCTAGAGCAGGAGGAGGGTCAGGAATATAACTCATTATCTTCCCTATCTCCACCTCTTCTTCCCACATGTCCCTGGGGAGCCTCCACTTCTACTTCCTGTCAGCCAGGACACCCTTACATCAAAGCTTTCCTCCTGGAGGGACATCTCTCCTTCTCCTTTCACCTGTTTTTTTTGTTTGTTTGTTTGTTTTGTAAAGTGGCTGCTTGGTAATATACAAGGGATGGAAATAAAAATCTTACTTTTTTTTTTTACTTTCAAAACATTATTCTCCCAGAAGCATATTTTTAAATGAGGGAAGGGGCAGAGGAAGAGAGAGAGAGAGAATCTTAAGCAGGCTCCACACCCAGTGTGGAACCCAATGGTGGGGGCAGGGAGCTCAGTGCTGGGCTCAATATGGGGCTTGAGTTCACAACCCTGAGATCATGACCTGAGCCAAAATAAAGAGTCAGACATTTAACTGACTAAGCCACCCAGGAGCCCCTCTCCCAGAAGCATATTGATGGCAGTGAAGTTTGGACCAAAGACCCTGATTATTTTACCATGGAAAGGATGATTTATTCCTCTCAATATTTTATTTTGATAAATATGGTATTTCTGAGCACATACACAAACATGATTATTCAACCAGGCCGTGCTATAGGAGAACTGTAAGTGTGCAGATAATTCACATGGTATCCCCAACAGCTGTTTGTCTCCACCTGCTCACCCCTGCTCAGAAGCAGAGGATCTGCCCACCCTTGGATGCTTTGCCCACCCTCAGGACATGGCCTTAAATCCTGGTGGCAGTCAGGCAAGTCAGGTCCCCATCATGATGGCTAGTCCCCATGTTGGGGGACCAATAACAAGGAGACCCTGTGGCAGATTATGTTTCAATGTTTGAGTACATTTTCCAAGTATTCCTAAAGCCCAGAGTGTCCAGTGGTTCTCAAGATCAGCACCCTGTCAACACAGTTAAACCAGTCTGATGCCCACCTGCACTCTTTTTCATTTTGTCACTTGATGCCACAGAAAAGAATTGCCACCCCTCAGTTACTCTGAATTTCCAGTTTTCAGTTTTTCCAGTTTTCCCAGGCTATGTTGGAAAGGGAATTCAGGCTAACAATTATCCAGGCAATAGCTAGAATGGAGAAAGCCATGGATGGCAAAATAGAATTGATTAGGGCAGAAGTGAAAGCCACCAAGGATGATGTTCACAATGTTCTCAATGAGTTCTAACCCAATCTAAATTCTCTAAAAACTAGGGTAACTGAGACAAAAGATAGAATTAGTAACCTGGAGGACAAACAGATAAAGAAAAAGGATCAGGAGGAAGCCTGGAACAAACAGCTTAGAAGCCATGAAAACAGAATTAGGGAAATAAATGACGCCATGAAATGTTCCAATGTCAGAATTATTGGAATATCTGAGGGGGAGGAGAAAGAAAGAAGACTAGAAGATATAGTTGAACAAATTCTCCATGAAAATTTTCCCAATCTCGTGAATGGAACCAGCGTTCATGTACTAGAGGCAGAATGGTCTCCCCCCAAGATCATAGAATCTAGAAAGACCTCAAGACACCTGATAGTGAAAATGATGAAGCATAATTGTAGACAGGAGCTCTTAAAAGCGGCCAGGACAAAGAAATTCCTTATGTACAGAGGAAAGCCCATCATAATAACGTCAGACCTGTCCACAGAAACCTGGAAAGCCAGAGAGGGCTGGCAAAACATATTCAGGGCATTTAAATGAGAAGAACATGCAACCAAGAATACTTTATCCAGCAAGACTGATGGTCAAGATGGATGGAGAGATAAAGAGCTTCCAAGATCGGCAAGGTTTAAAAGAGTATGCGACCACCAAGCTGACACTGCAGGAAATATTAAGGGGGGTTCTATGAAAGAAGAAAAATCCTAAGAATATCATTGAACAGAAATATATGGAGACAATCTATAGAAACAAAGACTTCACAGGTAACATGTTGTCAATAAAAATGCATCTCTCAATAATCACTCTCAATGTGAATGGCCTAAATGTGCCCATAAAATGACACAGGGTTGCAGATTGGATAAAATGACAGGACCCACCCATATGTTGTCTACAAGAGACCCATTTTGAACCTAAGAATACACCCAGACTGAAAGTGAAGGAATGAAGAAGCATCTTTCATGCCAATGGACCTCAAAAGAAGGCAGGGGTAGTGATTCTCATATCAGATAAATTAGATTTTAAACTAAAGACTGTAGTCAGAGATACAGGACACTACACAATTCTTTTTTTTTAAGATTTATTTATTTACTTATTTATTTGGCAGATAGATCACAAATAGGCAGAGAGGGAGGCAGAAAGAGAGGAGAAAGCAGGCTCCCTGCTGAACAGAGAGCCCGATGCGGGGCTCGATCCCAGGACCCTGGGATCATGACCTGAGCAGAAGGCAGAGGCTTAACCCACTGAGCCACCCAGGCGCCCCGACACTACACAATTCTTAAAGGGACTCTCCACCAAGAAGATCTAACAATTGTAAATATTTATGCCCTCAATATGGGAGCAGCCAATTACATAAGAAAACTGTTAATCAAGATGAAGAGTCATATTGATATGAATACATTAGTAGTAGGAGATCTTAACACACCATTCTCAGTAATAGACAGATCATCCAAGCAGAAAATCAATAAGGAAACAAGAGCATTGAATGACACATTGGACCAGATGGACCTCATAGATATATACAGAACATTCCACCCTAAAACAACAGGATACTCACTCTTCTCAAGTGCACATGGAACCTTCTCCAGAATAAACCACATACTGGGTCCCAAATCAGGGCTCAACCGATACCAAAAGATGGAGATTATTCCCTGCATATTCTCAGATCACAATGCTTTGAAACTGGAGCTCAGCCACAAGGAAAAGTTTGGAAGGAACTCAAACACCTGGAAGCTAAAGACCACCTTGCTTAAGAATGCTTGGATCAACCAGGAGATCAAAGAAGAACTTAAACAATTCATGGAAACCAATGAGAATGAAGACACTTTGGTCCAAAACCTATGGGATACAGCAAAGGTGGTCCTAAGGGGGAAATACATAGCCATCCAAGCATCCCTCAAAAAAATTGAAAAATCCAAAATACACCAGCTGTCCCTACACCTTAAAGAACTGGAGGATCAACAACAAATTAAGCCAACTCCACACACAAGAGGGAAATAATCAAGAGTAGAACAGAGATCAATGAGATAGAAACTAGAGATACAATAGAACGCATCAATGAAACTAGAAGCTGGTTTTGGGAAATAATCAATAAGATCGATAAACCATTGGCCAAACTAATCCAAAAGAAAAGAGAGAAGGCCCAAATTAATAAAATTATGAATGAAAAGGGAGAAATCACAACTAACACCAATGAAATAGAAACAATCATCAGAAGTTATTATCAACAGTTATATGCCAATAAGATGAAATGGATGCTATAAAACTATAAACTTCCTGGAAAACTATAAACTTCCAAAATTGAACCAGGAAGAAATTGATAACCTAAATAGACCAATATCTAGTAACAAGACTGAAGCAGTGGTCAAAAACCTCCCAAAAAACAAGAGCCCAGGACCTGATGGATTCCCTGGGGAATTCTACCATGGAAGAAATAACATAGAAGAAATAGAACATAGAAGAAATAACACCTATTCTCCTGAAGCTGTTTCAAAAAATTGAAGCAGAAAGAAAACTTCCAGATTCTTTTTATGAAGCGAGCATTACCCTGATCCCCAAACCAGGCAAAGGCCCCACCAAAAAGGAGAATTTCAGACCAATATCCCTGATGAATATGGGTGCTAAGATTCCCAACAAGATCCTAGCAAATAGGATCCAACAGCACATTAAAAAGATTATCTACCATGACCAGGTGGGATTCATCCCTGGGTTGCAAGGATGGTTCAACATTCACAAATCAATCAATGTGATAGAACAAATCAATAAGAGAAGAGAGAAGAACCACATGGTCCTCTCAATTGATGCAGAAAAAGCATTTGACAAAATCCAGCATCTGTTCCTGATTAAAATGCTTCAAAGTATAGGGATAGAGGGAATATTCCTGAACTTAATAAAATCTATCTATGAAAAACCCACAGCAAATATCATCCTCACTGGGAAAAAGCTCACAGCCTTCCCATTGAGATCAGGAACATGACAAGGACACCCACTCTCACCACTCTTGTTCAACATAGTATTAGAAGTCCTAGCAACAGCAATCAGAAAACAGGAATAAAACTGGCAATGAAGAAGTCAAACTCTCTCTCTTCACAGACATGATACTTTATATGGAAAATACAAATTTTTAAAAATATGTCTTTCACGGGGCCCCTGGGTGGCTCAGTGGGTTAAAGCCTCTGCCTTTGGCTTGGGTCATGATCCCAGGGTCCTGAGATCAAGCCCCACATCAGGCTCTCTGCTCTGCAGGGAGCCTGCTTATCCCTCTCTCTCTGCCTGCCTCTCTGCCTACTTGTGATCTCTGTCTGTCAAATAAATAAATAAAAATCTTTAAAAAAGTATGTCTTTCACCAGAGTCCAGCTGAGTACAACCTTCACTCTCCCTCTGCCTTAACTGCTGCATGTGCCTGCGGAAGCTTCATGGCCATCACATTTCCCCTCTTTGTATTGCTCACTCAGCTGGAGAAGCCCCCTAGGCAGCGCTAGGTTCAGTCCTCTGTTTCATTTCACCCAGGCCACTTGTGCCCTCAGACTGCCTTTTAATTAGACTTTAAAACAAACAAACAAAGAAACAAAAACAAAACATGGTGTCTGGGAGGTTCAGCCAGTTAAGTGTTGGCTTAGGCTTAGGTCATGATTCCTGGGTTCTGAGATCAAGCCCCATATCAGGCTCCCTGCTCAGTGGGGAGTCTGCTTTCCCTTTGCCCCTCCCCTGCAGCCGCTCATGCTTTCACTCTCTCACTCTCTCTTTCAAATAAATAAATAAATACATAGAATTTTTAAAACCCCACTAAGTCAAAGATTTTGACTTGCAAGTCTCTTCTCCTTCTTAATTATGGGTCATTGCATAAAAGGTTGGAGTGAAAAGAGTATGGATTTTGGAAAGAAACAAACCTGAGTTTAAATTCTGTCTTCACCATTAGAAGCTGTTGTTACCTTGGGCAAGCCACTTAAACTCTCTCTGTCAGGCTTCTCAACTCTGCAGCAGCAGGATGGTGGAGGTAGGCAGACCTCCATTCTTTCTGCCAGGGGTAAAAAAGCTTACAGAGGTTGGAGTTATAGATCCCATGTGGTTAAGAGGGGACTGCTGTGGCTGTTAGGATGCACATACAAGGTAAGCCAGGTTCAGAAAAGGGTCAAATGATCCTTAATCCCAGTGATGCTGGGGATATTGGTAAGGAAGGAGGAGTGCCATTCTTTGTAAGAGACTAGACTTTGCTGTGTCTGGGTGAAAAAGAGTCCCCATTTTGGTGAATGAGCTTGCTTCTTAGCCTTGGACACAAGCAGTAGTCAGTCATAATTAGCAGGTACTTGGGGACCAGATGGCTATTAAGGGAAAGTCCTGACTAGACATCCAAGGACAGTTAACGAAAGCCCTGATACAAGTGGTGCCTGTTGAATGGAGTTGGGCATATGTGCCATACTCATAGCTCCCCGTGCTTGAACAAGGCCCCTCAGGGTGATAGTGCTAGATGGTAGAGTACCTGGCTCTGACAAACAACCACACCCCACATTCTGTATGGAAATCCATGTTGTATGGTAGCATTTGTCTCTTATGAGGTAAATTACAGAAGACTAGGTGTGCACTCTCTGTGGTAAGTGACATGGGACATGACCTCAGAAAAAACAGTTCTATGGTCAGTAGATGGGGGTTCAAGGAGACAAAGATCCCTTAGAATTCATCGTTTTGTGCAAGGGTGGGGCAGGTTTCCATGTTATTCCAGTGCCAGTGGCAATTCCAGATAAGAACCAACCAACATCCGGATGTGGTACAAGGGGAGAAGCTGGTGGAGGAATAGCTTCTTTCCATTTTCTGATCATGGTTCCATAGCCTTTCTCTAAATTTTATCAGCTACTCAATACCCAATCAATAAATTCTTCTGCTGCTTAATTTAAATGAGCTCAGTTTCTGTCTGTAACCAAGACTCTGGACCAATTCCATGGCCCTTTGTTCATAGTTCACTCATTCCTGACCCTGTGTCCCCATTGAGTCCTCTCTGCTTCCTCTGGGATCCATTGACCTTGCACATCTCTATCTCCTCTGTCTCTTTTCACCACTCCTATCCAAGCAGGTCTTCCATAGTCTGAGCAGAGGAAGTCCTGTCTCCTCTAAGCTGCCAGTGTTTCAGTATGATACTTTGTAAGGCCATGGCCTTTTGAAAAATCAAGTCAAGGAAACTATGATTTAGAATTGTCAAAAAAACACTTCCAAGCACATAGTGGAGTAAATACATAAATGGGGTAGAGGAAGAAGGAGGAAAAATGATCTGGAAAAAAATAACTGGTCTAAAAATAACTTGTATGTGAATGTTCATAATAGCTTTATTTGTGATGGCCCAAACTGGAAACAACACAAATGTCCATTAATGGAAGAATGGATGAACCAACTGTGGGTTCATACAATGGAATACTATGAAGCCATGGTAATGGTAGGATTATTGCTACACACAATGAGATGGATGCATCTTAAAAACATAATACTGAAAGAAAGAAAACAGACATGAGAGAGAATATAATATAGAACAGGCTAAGTTAAATGATAGTGATACAAATTGCAAAGTGGTTGTGGTCGTAGAGAGGTAAGAATTGATCGCAAAGAATGCATAAAAAGATTTATGTTGAGAATCATGTTCATTATCTTGACAGGGAGTGTGAGTTTTTCAGGTGTTTCTATTTGTCAAGACCCAAGATCTGTGGGCTGTGGTGAATATAGATTATGTCACATTGTCTTAAAAGGCAAAGGGAAATGTGACAGAAACCTGATCTGAATTTGGCATCTCACTGCATGGGCCTCTTGTCAAATCTGCCTACTTACTGTTAGGTTATGAAATAAAATACACTTCCCAAGAACTTTGAAGTCTCCAGATGCAGGCAGAGTGTGTCCCAGCAGCCAGAGGGAAGTCCTCTTACAGAGACCCAGAAGCTGGCCGATGGAGATGAATGTACACTGGGTGTGCATGACAATGACTGACAATGGTGAACAAACCCTCCGGGTGGTGGATGAAGCACCGACAGCAGCATCTGCTCTGGTCAGTCCCTCAAATATCAACTACACCAATGCCCACTCTGAAGGCTATATAATGATTCCAACCACTGATTAAGTCCCTGGCAGGTGGCAGATACTCTTAAGTGATGATCACAAACCCTATGAGCATAGTTGTTTTTAAGAGTCTTGTTGCCTCTTTGCATGCGTTCACCAAAACATGTCATTTGGAGACAAATGCCACTTGCATATATACATGCATGCACATTAATATGGTGCTTAAACACACACACACACACACACACACACACACACACACACACACACTTCATTTATCTGGAAGCCTGGTTTAAAACTATCTCAGCCTAGGATGCAGAGAAAGGAGAAACCTCTTACACTGTTGGTGGGAATGCAAACTGGTGTGGCCACTCTGGAAAACAGTGTGAAGTTTCCTCAAAAGTTGAAAATAGAACTACCCTATGACCCAGCAATTGCAATACTAGACATTTATCCAAAGATACAAGTTACTGATTCAAGGGGACACATGCACCCTGATGTTTATAACAACAGTATCAACAACACCCAAATTATGGAATGAGCCCAAATGTCAATTGACTAATGAATGGATAAAGAAGATAGGGTGTGGGAGGAGGAGCAAGATGGCAGAGGAGTAGGAGACTCATCAGGTCCTAGGAGTTCAGCTAGATAGTTATCAAACCAATCTGAACACCTACAAACTCAACAGGAGATTGAAGAGAAAAGCAGCAATTCTAGGAACAGAAAACTTACCACTTTTTGTAAGGTAGGACATGCAGAGAACTGAATTCAAGGTAACATATGAGAAGATAGACCACAGGGGGTTCAATCCGGCTCCTGGAAAATGGTAGAGCAGCGGAGCACAAAATCAGAACTTTTAGAAGTCTGCTCCATTGAGGGATGTCACTCCAGAGGTTAAGCGGAGGGTGGAGCACTCGTGGGGACAGTGTGGTCTCAGGAACTGCGGGGTCACAAAAAGACCAGGGGTGTCTGAATGTGGCAGAGTTCCCAGGTATCAGAGCGGGGAAGCCAGCTGCAAAGACGGAGCCAAGGAGGGGCTCTCAGCTCAGGGTTACCTTAAACCATGATCCAGGGCACAGTTGGACCACTGCCCTTTGAGCAGGGACACCACAAATGACAGATCCAGGAGATCATCTTCCTTCCATTGGGGAGTGGCATGGGAGTGCACTGCAGGAATCAGCTGGGTTTGGAGACTCCAAATGGGGCTGTGTGCCAGAGTTAGAAATGCTGGGTCACAGGCTGGGTGAGCTCAGCATGTGGCTGGAGACCAGGGAGATAGGAGGGATTGACTGCATTTCTCTGAGGGTACACTGAGGAGTGAGGACCTGAGACCTCGACTCCCCTGGGATGGAGATTGGGAGGCCACCATCTTCATTCCCATCTTCCAAAGTGGTATGTAAAGCATTCAGGGAACAAAAGCTTCTGAGAGTGAACCTGAGAAGATTACTTAGCCTGGCCCCTGGCAAGGGCAGTGCAATTCCACCTTGGGCAAAGACATTTGAGAATCTTGAATCTTCCCCCCAGAAGACATGAAAAGACATTTCTGCAAAGAAGACATCCAGATGGCCAACAGACACATGAAAAAGTGCTCCACATCACTGGGCATCAGGGAAATACGAATCAATATCACAATGAGATACCACCTCACACCAGTCAGAATGGGTAAAATTAACAAGTCAGGAAATGACAGATGCTGGCGAGGATGTGGAGAAAGGGGAACCCTCCTACACTGTTGGTGGGAATGCAAGCTGGTGCAACCACTCTGGAAAACAGCATGGAGGTTCCTCAAAAAACTGAAAATAGAGCTACCTTATGACCCAGCAATTGCACTACTGGGTATTTACCCTAAAGATACAAACGTAGTGATCCAAAGGGGCACGTGTACCCGAATGTTTATAGCAGCAATGTCCACAATAGCCAAGTTATGGAAAGAACCTAGATGTCCATCAACAGATGAATGGATAAAGAAGAGGTGGTATATATATATACAATGGAATACTATGCAGCCATCAAAAGAAATGAAATCTTACCATTTGCGATGACATGGATGGAACTAGAGGGTATTATGCTTAGCGAAATAAGTCAATCAGAGAAAGACAACTATCATATGATCTCCCTGATATGAGGAAGTGGAGATGCAACGGGGGTGGGGATTAAGGGGGTAGGAAAAGAATAAATGAAACAAGATGGGATTGGGAGGAAGACAAGCCAAAAGAGACTCTTAATGTCATAAAACAAACTAAGGGGGGTGGGGGGAGGGGGGTTGGGAGAGGGTGGTGGGGTTGCATTATATGTTTAAATAAAAATAAAATTAAAAAAAAAAGAACAGTAAACCTTCAGAACTACAGAAATACAACACATGGAATTCATGGCCTTTTCCCAATGATTCCTTACTCTTCCAAAGTTAAATCTTTATTATCTTTTTCTTATTCTATTTTTTTTTAATTTTCCTCTTCCTCTTTTAATGTTTTTTAACTATTTTACCTCTTTCTTAGTCTTCCTTGTTTTAGTCATATTCTACCCCTCATTGTATTTATCTCTGTTTTTTGTATACATATAAGTTTTTCTTTCTTTGAAATTTTGGGATACAATTCCTTCTAACTGATCAAAATATACCCTAAATCTAGACATGGCTTTCTTCTAATCTCCAGCCTGATCACATTCTTTCCTATTTTTTTTCTTTTTTCTTTTTCAACCAACTTCTTATCAATTCCTTTTTGAGAATCTTTTTAAATTTTAATCTTTACATTCACATTACATCCCTTCTTCATGTTTATCCTTATTTTTCTTTGTAATTTTGGGAGTTTCTCCAAACAGACCAAAATACACCCAAAATCAAGTGTCTGGTGTCTGGTTCTGTTCTATTCACCACTCTAATATATATCTATATCTATATCTATATCTATATCTATATCTATATCTATATATCTGATATGTAGAAATATATAGAAAAAAAGAAATATATATACATATTTTTTCTTTTCTTTTCTCTTTTCCTCCCCCACCCCAGTTTTGGGTATCTTCTGATCTGGTTAGTTTCTGGGGGCATTGCTACCCTTTTAGTATTTTGTTCTCTAATTCATCTATTCTTATCTGAATAAAACAACAAGGTGGAAAAACTCACCTCAAAAAAAAAAAAAAGAACAAGAGGCAGAACTGATGGCTAGGGTCCTAATCAATACAGAACCATTAGTAAGATGTCAGATCTAGATTTCAGAATAACGATTATCAAGGTGCTAGCTGGGCTCAAAAAAAGCTGAAACTAACATAATATTGTATGTCAATTATTGCTCAATTAAAAAATCAAAACTGAAAAAAAAAAGAAGCTGTAGAAATGGTAGCGACTAAGAACAGGGCAGAGGAACATAGATGGGTAATGTTTATGTTAATTTGACTGCAATTAACGAATAGCCTCACCAAATTTCTGAAAATTATAATGTTACATTTCAGTTGGCTAAGTTTTTAGGATAAAATGAGGCATACTTTTTAGTTATTTTATATATTACATAATTCATTTATTATAATATACTTTCATATTATGTAAGTGTCCTATGGCAGATAAATTAAAGGAGAAATACCCAAAATGCAAAAAAAAAAAAAAAAAAAGCATGGAAGATACTAGAGAATCCCTTTCTCGAGAAATAAAATCCCTTTCTGGAGAAATAAAAGACCTAAAATCTAACCAGTTTGAAATTTTTAAAAAAAAGCTATCAATGAGATGCAATAAAAAATGGAGGCTCTTACTGCTAGGATAAATAAAGCAGAAGAGAGAATTAGTGATATGGAAGACCAAATGATGGAGAATAAAGAAGCTGGGCAAAAGAGAGACAACCAACTATTGGACCATGAGGGGAGAATTTGAGAGATTAGTGATATCATAAGATAAAACAATATTAGAATAATTGGGACCACAGGAGAAGAAAGAGAGAGGGGCAGAAGATATATTGGAGCAAATTATAGCAGAGAATTTCCCTAATTTGGCAAAGGGACAAGCACCAAAATCCAGGAGGCACAGAGAATCCCCCTCAAAATCAATAAAAATAAGTCCACACCCCACCATATAATAGTAAAACTTACAATTCTCAGTGACAAACAGAAAATCCTGAAAGCAGCTCAGGACAATAGGTCTATAATATACAATGGTAGAAATGTTAGATTAGCAGCACACCTATCCACAGAGACCTGGCAGGCCAGAAAGGACTGGCATGATATATTCAGAGCACCAAATGAGAAAAATATGCAGCCAAGAATACTATATCCAGCTAGACTGTCATTGAAAATAGAAGGAGAGATAAAGAACTTCCAGGACAAACAAAAACTAAAAGAATTTGCAAATACCAAACCAGCCCTACAGGAAATATTGAAACAGCTCATCTAAGCAAAGAGAGAGCTTTAAAGTAACAGACCAGAAAGGAACAGAGATAATATACAGTAACAGTCACCTTACAGGCAATACAATGGCACTAAATTCATATCTTTCAATAGTTACCCTGCATGTAATTGGGCTAAATTCCCCAATCAAAAGACACAGGGGATGAGAATGGATAAAAAAACAAGACCCACTGATATTCTGTCTACAAGAAATTCATTTTATACCCAAAGACACCTCCAGATTTAAAGTGAGAAGATGGAAAACAATTTACCACGTTAACAGACATCAAAAGAAGGCTGTGGTGCAATCCTTATATCAGATTAATTAGATTTTAAGCCAAAGAGATGAGGAAGGACACTATATCATACATAAAAGGTCTGTCCAATGAGAAGATCTAAAAATTTCAAATATCTATGCCCCTAACATGGGAACAGCCAATTATGTAAACCAATTAATAACAAAATCAAATAAACATATCAACAATAATGTAATAATAGTAGGGGACTTTAATACCCCCTTTACTAAAATGAACAGATCATCTACGCAAAAGATCAAGAAAGAAATAAAGGCTTTAAATGACACACTGACCAGGCGGACATCACAGATCAATTTAGAATTTTCCATACCAAAACCATAGAATACACATTCTTCTCTAGTGCACATGGAACATTCTCCAGAGTAGATCACATCCTGGGTCACAAACCAGGTCTTAACCAGTACCAAAAGATTGGGATCATTTCCCGCGTATTTTCAGACCACAATGCTCTGAAACTAGAACTCAACCACAACAGGAAAGTTGGAAAGAACTCAAGTATATGGAGGCTAAAGAGCATCTTACTAAACAATGAATGGATCAACCAGAAAATTAAAGAATAACTGAAAAAATTCATGGAAACAAATGAAAATGAAAACACAACTGTTCAAAATCTTTGGGACACAGCAAAGGCGGTCCTGAGAGGAAAGTACATAGCAATACAAGCCTCTCTCAAGAAACAAGAAAGGTCTCAAATACACAACCTAACCCTACTCCTAAAAGAACTGGAGAAAGAACAGCAAAGGAAGCCCAAACCCAGCAGGAGAAGAGAAATAATAAAGATCAGAGCAGAAATCAATGAAATAGAAACCTAAAAACGGTAGAACAAGTCAACAAAACTAGGAGCTGGTTCTTTGAAAGAATTAATAAGATTGATAAACACTGGCCAAACTTATCAAAAAGATAAGAGAAAGGACCCAAATTAATAAAATCATGAATGAAAGATTAAAGATCACAACCAACACCAAAGAAATACAAACAATTACAAGAACATATTATGAGCAAGAATTCGCAAGCAAATTTGACAATCTGGAAGAAAGGGATGTATTCCTAGAGACATATAAACTACCAAAACTGAACCAAAATGAAATAGAAAACCTGAACATACCCGTAACCAGTAAGGAGATTGAAGCAGTCATCAAAAAATCTCCCAAAAAACAAGAGCCCAGGGTCAGAGAGCTTCCCAGGGGAATTATACCAAACATTTAAAGAAAAATCAATACCCATTTTCCTGAAACTGTTCCAAAAAAACAGAAATGGAAGGAAAACTTCCAAACTCATTTTATGAGGCCAGCATTATCTTGATCCCAAAAACCAAAGACCCCATCAAAACAGAAAATTATAGACCAATATCCTTGATGAACTCAAATCCAAAAATTCTCACCAAAGTATTAGCCAAAAGGTCCAACAGTACATTAAAATGATTATTCACCACGACCAAGTGGGATTTATTCCTGGGTTGGTTCAACATCCACAAGTCAATCAATGATACATTAATGAAAGAAAGAGCAAGAACCATATGATACTCTCAATAGATGCTGAAAAACATTTGACAAAGTATAGCATTTTTTCATGATCAAAACTCTTCACAGTTTTGGGATAGAGGGTATACACCTCAATATTATCAAAGCCACCTATGAAAAACCCACTGTGAATATAATCCTTGATGGGGAAAAACTGAGAGCTTTTCCCCTAAGGTCAGGAATATGGCAGGGATGTCCACTACTACCACTGCTATTCAACATAGTACTAGAAGTCCTAGCCTCAGCAATCAGACAACAAAAAGAAATAAAAGGCATCTGAATCAGCATAGAAGAAGTCAAACTCTCACTCTTTGTGGATGATATGATCCTTTATGGGGAAAACCCAAAGACTCCACTCCAAAACTGCTAGAACTCATACAGGAATTTAGTAAAGTATCAGGATATAAAATCAATGCACAGAAATCAGTTGCATTTCTATACACCAAAAGCAAGACAATAAATAAATAAATTAATTAATTAAGGAGTCAATCTTATTTACAATTGCACCCAAAACCGTAAGATACCTAGGAATAAACCTAACCAAAGAGGCAAAGAATCTGTACTCAGAAAACTATAAAGTGCTCATGAAAGAAAGACACAAAGAAATAAAAAAACGTCCCATGCTCATGGATAGTAAGAAAAAATATTGTGAAAATGTCTATGCTACCTAAAGCAATCTACACATTTAATGCATCCCTACCAAAAAACCATCTTTTTTTTTTCCAAAGAAATGGAACAAATAACCCTAAAATATATAGGGAACCAGAAAAGACCCTGAATAACCAAGGAATGTTGAAAAAGAAAACCAAAGTTGGCAGCATCACAATTCCAGACTTCAAGCTCTATTACAAAGCTGTCATCATCAAGACAGTATGGTACTAGCACAAAAACAGACACATAGATCAGTGGAACAGAATACAGAGCCCAGAAATGGACTCTGATGTCTATGGTGAACTAATCTTTGACAAAGCAGGAAAGAATGTCCAATGGAAAAAAGACAGTCTCTTCAACAAATGGTGTTGGGAAATTTGGACAGCCACATACAGAAGAATGAAAATGGAATATTTCCTTACACCACACACAAAAATAAACACAAAATGGATGAATGACCTCAATGTAAGACAGGAATCCATAAAAATCCTTGAGGAGGACATGGGCAGCAACCTCTTTGACCTCAAATGCAGCAGCTTCTTCCTAGAAACATTGCCAAAGGCAAGGGAAGCAAGGGCAAAAATGAACTACTGGAACTCCATCAAGATCAAAAGCTTTTAGCACAGCAAAGGAAACAGTTAACAAAACCAAAAGACAACTGACAGAATGGGAGAAGATATTTGCAAAGGACATATCAGATAAAGGGCTAGTATCCCAAATCTATAAAGAACTTATCAACACCCTCAGAGCAAATAATCCAATCAATAAATGGGCAGAAGACATGAACAGACATTTCTTCAAAGATTTCCAGATGGCCAACAGATATACGAAAAAGTGCTTAACATCATCGGCATCAAGGAAATACAACTCAAAAGCCCAGTGAGATACCACCTCACATCAGTCAGAATGGCTAAAATTAACAAGTCAGGAAATGACAGATGCTGGCGAGGATGTGGTGAAAGGGGAACCCTCCTACACTGTTGGTGGGAATGCAAGCTGGTGCAACCACTCTGGAAAACAGCATGGAGGTTCCTCAAAAAATTGAAAATAGAGCTACCTTATGACCCAGCAATTGCACTACTGGGTATTTACCCTAAAGGTGCAAATGTAGTGATCTGAAGGGGCATGTGCACCCAAATGTTTATAGCAGCCAAGTCCACAATAGCCAAACTATGGAAAGAACCTAGATGTCCATCAACAGAGGAATGGATAAAGAAGATGGGATAAATATATATATACCATGCAGCCATCAAAAAATGAAATCTTGCCATTTGCAACAATGTGGATGGAAGTAAAGGGTATTATGTTAAGCAAAATAAGTCAATCAGAGAAAGACAATTATCATATGATCTCTCTGATATGAGGAATTTGAGAGGTAGGATGAGGGGTGTGGGGCCTAGAGAGGGAAAGAATGAAGCAAGATGGGACCAGAGAGGGAGACAAACCATAAGAGACTCTTAATCTTAGGAAACAAACTGAGGGTTGCTGGGGGGTGGGAGGAAAGGAGAGAGTGGCTGGGTTATGGACATTGGGGAGGATATGTGCTATGGAGAGTGCTATGAATTGTGTAAGACTGATGATTCACAGACCTGTACCCCTGAAGCAAATAATACATTATATGTAATAAATAGAAAAAAAAGAAAAAGAAATAAACATTTTGTCAAGTTCAAACAAAAAAGCTGTGGTATATATGTATATATAAAATGCAGTATTAGTCAGCCATCAAAAACAATGAAATTTTGCCATTTGCAATGACATGGTTGGCGCTAGAGTGTATTATGCTAAACAAAATAAATCAGTCAGAGAAAGACAAATACCATCTGATTCACTCATATGTGGAGTTTAAAAAACAAAACAGATGAACATAGGAGAAGGGGGGAAAGAGAGAGAGAGAGAGAAGCAAACCATAAGAGACTCTTAACTATGAAGAACAAACTGAGTGAGGGTTGATGGAGGGACTTGGGTGGGAGATGGGCTAACTGGATGATGGGTATTAAGGAGGGCACTTGTTATGATGAGACTGGGTGTTGTATATAAGTGATGAATCACTAAATTCTATACCTGAAACTAATTTCACCATATATATTAACTAAAATTTAAATTAAAACTTAGGAAATTTTTTAAAAGTTCAACTTTACATCATCAAATAAATAAATAAATAAATAAATAAAACTAGGTCAGCCTTGTTAAGCCTTCCCTGGTGACCTTCTTGCAAGTTCCAGGTTAGACCTCGCTGGGGCTTTCCCACGCATCCAGCGCTGTGGGAATTCAGGTGGAAGGACTCTCTGGGGTTATTATTGTGAAAATGAATAAGGGGAAACAACACTAAAGTGGACCTGGGATGTTAAACGTGGAGCATATTATTCTGTGTCAATTACAGGAAGAATCATCAATGTCAGGCCCCAGCAAGGAAAGATGTACACTGCATCTCCTATAAGAAATCAACCACCCTGCAACTTGGCCAATGGGAAATCACTATGACTCTAAACTCCTGCTTCTTTCCAATGGACTTGTTCAAAACAACACCTCTCAATTTCTTTCTTCTTCTCCATAAAATAATGTTCCTCCCTTGTGTTTGTCAGACTTGCCTATGGTTTCACTGTAGGTTGCTTGTCCTGGATTGCAATTCTTTGCTATTCCCAAATAAACTCATCTTCTCTTGGTAAAATATCTGAAGTTTTATTTTTAAGGTTAATGTTACCATTACTATTTAAGTGGTGGGCAAGCTCTATTTTCAAAAAGAAAGTGGAAAGAGCTTGTGGGAATCTGTTACATATTTCAAATCATGAAGGTTTCCCTGCACACCCCATGAGGGTGAGTTCTGGTGTTCGCCCAATGAAAACGTTTAGCCATTCTTGGTTTGGCCAATTGGCAGTGATCTATTAATATCACAAAATGGGATAAGGAGAGAGTGTGGAATCCTCTTGTTAACAGAACTGTTAAGAAAATAGGACTTTTTGTGGTACCTGGAAGACTCAGTCAGTTAACCATCTGACTCTTGATTTCAGCTCAGATCATGATCTCAGGGTTGTGAAATCAAGCCCCACATTGGGCTCTGCATTGGATGTGGAGACTGCTTAAGATTCTCTTTCTTTTTTTTTTTCTTTAAGCTTTTTTATTTAAACATATAATATAACCCCACCACCCTCTCCCAACCCCTCTCCCCCTCCACCCCCCTCAGTTTATTTTATGACATTAAGAGTCTCTTTTGGTTTGTCTCCCTCCCGATCCCATCTTGTTTCATTTTTTCTTTTCCTACCACCTTAACCCCCACCCCTGTTGCATCTCCACTTCCTCATATCAGGGAGATCATGTGATAGTTGTCTTTCTCCAGTTGACTTATTTCACTAAGCATAATACGCTCTAGTTCCATCCATGTCGTCGCAAAAAGATTCTCTTTCTTCCTCTTCCTCTGCTCCTTCCCCATCCCCACTTGCACTCTATTTCTCTTTCTCCAAATATTTGGATAGATATATATTTACATATATAAATATATACATAAATAGTTTATAAATAAACATATATATATATATATATAGAGAGAGAGAGAGAGAGTGAGTTTCAGCGTGATCAGGAAGGGGAAAATACATTGGATAATCTCCCAACTCTTCTTACTGTTTTTAAATGAATGCCTTATGAAGGTACAATGCACAAAGCCCTACAGATAAGCCTAAGGTTTGCTTTTTCTGAAGATATTTTTGTGCCTCAAACCACCCACATTTGTAAGAACCTAATATTTGTGCATGCCCTTCCACAACCCCTTCTGTGGGGAATCCCTGCTCCCAGGCTCTGGTGTGAAGGCAGTAGACTCTACCTCCTTACCCCAAGTGAGTCAGTATTACACACAAGGGTGTGGGGCACAACCCATAGGATGTGAAAAACTCTGGATGCCAGGCTAAGGCATGAGGATATGGATGGAGTTTCTGGCTAAAGGATGAATTTCCTAAACCAGACCCGCTGCCTCTGTTAGCATCCCAAGAGTGATTGTGTGAAATTGCGACCTGCAAAAAAAAAAGTAGTGCTGTCTGCAGGGAGGTAACTGATACATAGAGGAGAGTGGGACTAGAAGAAAATGGAACCATGTAACAATACACTGGCCTTTCCCCACTGGAGCTGCAGAAGCTGTACCAGCCACCAGGATGATTTGGCAGGTGTAACTTTTTACTTTACTTTTTACAAGGGGCAAGGTAGTCTCATGGGGTCTTGGGAGATCCAGGGTCCCTATGCCCTTATAGAGTTTTGTCATCTTAAACAAACAGTGTAAGAACAAAGTGGTTTTGCTTTCACACTCATGAACATGCCTTTGTCTTCAACTGAGAAGCTGGTGCAAACAGCCTAAAGCAAACATAATTGTTCCAGAAAAGCAGCTCCTGTCTGTCAAGATTCTCACTAGAAGACCCTTCACAGGTCCTCCTAACAGTAGAGACTTCTGTGCACCCCCAGGTGCCAGCAGAGCCATAGGAGGTGGGCATCTGGCTGTTCAGGCACCTCATCCCTTCTCTGTCCCCAGGCCAGGCTGAGTCCACCTCCTGAAAGATCATTTTTCCATGTTTCAAATTCTGCCTCTCCTTAAAAAAAGGGACAGGGCAGGCTGTAGTAAAAGAAAAAAAAGAACCAGAAGTGGAGAAAGGGAAAATTTATTTTCTTCATAGCCCAAAAGGTGAAACCCAGAATTCAAAGGGGGTAAAGAAATGATAAAAATGAAACAATGGCAATGTGAGATGTTAACAATGAGGGGGAGGCCAGCTACTGAGAAGCTTAGTTTAGCTCTGATAGCTTTTCTGCACACTGAAAAGTATTCCAACATAAAAAGGTTGTCAAAAAATAAAACCAAAAGACAAACAGGTCATCCCACCATGGCGATTAAAAGTCTTTGGAGTCTGGCATGCCTGTGTTTGAGGCCCTTTACCAATGACCTCAACAAGTCGACTCACCCCTCTGGGATCCAGGTCAGCCAGTACAAAGGGTGCTCTCTGCATGGGAGTGCAGGGCAGAATGACCAAGCTCAGAGGCTTGTCATAGAGGAGGGACTCAGGAAAAGCCAGCTAGTTCCATTACTAGTCATAGTAAACAAGGGATACAAGGCCCTCAGCCTCGGAGTCACAAGAACCCGCCTTCTGACACCATCCTGTGGAGGCAGCCAAGCTCTTTTGCCCCCCAAATTCTGTTCAGTCCTAGGAGAAGAGGCATCTCATAACTTCAGCTGTGCCCAGAAATTGGGTGATTTTTTTGGTCAGGTGTAGAATCAAGAGAAGCAGATATATCATCTACAGTGAATGTGGTAACCTGCAAATCTCTGTTTTAAAAGAATCCCATTGACTGGAAGAGATTTTGCTGAGTGAAATAAGTTAAGCAGAGAGAGCCAATTATCATATGGTTTTGCTTATTTGTGGAGCATAAGGAATAACATGGAGGACATGGGGAGCTGGAGAGGAGAAGGGATTTGGGGGGGAAGTTGGAGAGGGAGATGAAGCACGAGAGACTGTGGACTCTGAGAAACAAACTGAGGGTTTTGGAGGGGAGGGAGGTCAGAGGTTGGGTAAGCCTATTGGGTATTATGGAGGGCACATATTGCATGGAGCACTGGGTGTGGTGCATAAACAATGAATTTGGGAATACTGAAAAGAAATTTTAAAAAATAAAACTTAAAAGTAAGTAAATAAATAATAACAAGTAAATAAATAAATAAATAAATCCCATATACTGATAACTATAATTCTTTTTTTAAATTTTTTATTTTTTTAATTTTTATTTAAATAAATTATTAATTATATATAAAATGAAGCTACATACAACAATGCCTAAAGTACTATAGATACCTGAATACATGTCCCTGTTTTCAAACACAGCTATTATCAGGCTTTGCATAATGAAATATTGGCTTTTCTTTTCCTTGTTAATTTTTTTTTATTTTTTCATTTTCTTGGTTGTTTATCAGAGCCAAGAATATCCTTCCTTAGTTCTTTTCTTTGACATGAGTCCTCTTTTCCCCTATACACAATAACTGTCCAATCAGGGAACAAATTCACTTAAAAATTTAAAATATGAGCTTAATAAATTATCTTACTAGTTCATCTAATGTATATAATATAGAATAATACTGGCTTCAATTAACTCTCTCTTCCAAAGTAAGGGTCCCAACACATGTCAGTATGGCCCTTTTTCCTTGAAAGTCTTCTAGAATTTCTTTGCTTAAGGAAGCAAAGGAACTGAGAAATAAGGTGGAAAAAGTACTGAATCTCTCTGGATAAAAAGCATGAGGAAATTTGGGAGTCACTGGACTGAGTGGGGCTGGTAATAGAGGATGAAGAAAGTATCTGGAAACTGGAACCCACACTGAGAGAAACAACCAGAGAGCAATGTAACAAAAGAAGAAATTTAGCTTTTGATTTAAGAGGATATTTGTCTTTATGTTAGAATAGCCTTTGATTCAGGCTTGAACAGATAGAATTTTTTTTTCTCTACCTCTCTCTCATGACAGTAAGTGCAAAGTTGACAATTTGGGGGGTGGTCTGGCTGCTCAAAAACAAAGAGTCCTTCTGTCTTCCTTAGCATGTGCTTTTTTTTTTAATGGTCACAAAGTGGTTGCTGTATTTCCAGGCATTACATTCACCTTTCAGGCAGGAAGAGGATGGAAGAGCGAAGGAGGAGTCTATATTATAAAAGCCAAGACTTACCCTGCTAGACAGAATTGTGTCACACTCCTAGCTACAAGGGGGTCTGAGGAAGTAACTGCTTTTTGTTGAGCATGAGCACCATAAATAAAATTGGGGTTCTGTAATGAACAAAAAGAAGGGGAGTGGCTACTAGGAACTAAGCAGGTCTGCCACCATGTTGCAACTACTTGGGCCCCCTAAGCTCCCCTGAACCTTCAGTAAATTCTGCATCAAAAGACCTTGTATGAGCAGATGGGTGGCAGCAAGTAGAGTAGGAGATTGAGCCCCATGGCTACACAGGTGCTGAGCAAATGGAGGAGCAGCCATGGCAGGTGAGCTAAAACTCAGCTCAAAATTCTCTGAGAAGCAAAAGCACAGAGGAGTATGTGAAAAGGAAAATTTAGAGCCTCAGGGAGGAGATGAAACAGGAAGTTGCGTCTGTTGGTCATTAATTTGTCATTATTGTTGATGATGAATGATGATAGATTATATAGATAGATGACAGATAGATGATACACAGATGGATAGATAATAAATACAGATAGAGAGGTTACATCTGTTGAACACATACTATAATCTTGATGCTGTCCTATGTGCTTTTTCTATTTTGTCCTAATTCATCTATCCAGAAATAAAAGGCAAGGCAAATTATTTCAGTTTTACCATTGAATGCATCGAGGCTGAGAAAGGTTATTTTCTTGGTTAATAACCTACAAGTTCTGAGCTCCATTTGCACATACACTGGCAAAGCACTGGCTCTAGAATAACCACCCATCTTGTCCTTATCTGGTGTTAGGCCCCTGCCTCCCTCCCCCAGCTGGCACAATAGCCCTGACGAGTTGTACCTAGACTTCTAACATTCTGTTTGAATCTTCAAAGGGACCAACTCCCCTTTCTTTCTTTGAACATTTCATCTCTGATGAATTCAACTTCACTCTAGTGTGGTTTCCTCACACACATTATTCAACCTATCCTCAAAAGTACCCCCATTGGGATGGAAAGAAGCCTCAGCCTAAACATAAATGTGCAGGCTTCCAGCCACCTCTTTTCTCTCTCCCTCTCTGCCTCTCTCTCTCCCTCTCTGTCCCCCCAAACTCCAAAAATTATATAAGGAACCTAGAACAACTTGTTCTGGCTGATTGGCAATATTCTTTATTTTTTTAGATTTATTTATTTATTAGGGAGAGAGTGTGTGTGTGTGTGTGTGTGTGTGTGTGTGTGTGTGTCTGTGTGTGAGTAGGAGAAGGGGTAGAGGGAGAGGAAGAGAAACAGACTCCCTTTTGAGCATGGAGCCCAATGTGGGGGCTCAATCTCAAGACCATGAGACCATGACCTAAACCAAAATCAAGAGTTGGACACCCAACCAAGTGAGCTACTCATCCACCCCTTTATAGCCAATATTCTTTAAAAATTGGTCAGTTTTTCCTGAAGGAGACAAAGACTAGAACCTGGAAAACTAACACATCCTGGAAAGCCACCGAGGGTGACATCACTGCCAAAGCACCCAGTAACCAGGCAGAGGGAGACTTCATCAGAGTCCACCACTGGGGTCTGATGGGACAATTCACATGAGTCATGGAAACATATCATTGGTATCAAGTACCAACCAACTAGTATGTGCCACCTGCTACCCCTCATGCCCAGGCTACATCACAGGAGAAGATGGTAGTTTCACTCCAGATCCACCACTCACTAGCTGGGTGCTCTTGAGCCTCAGTTTCCCCAACCATAAAATGAAAAGTTTATGTTCTAGTTCTAATAGTCTATGTTCCTCCTAGAGCTTCTGATGTCCAGAACTCTATTACTACTCCCTTGGCTCTAATAAATAATCATTTGTTTTTCCTGGTATATACTGATGTTGCTAGCAAACAGTGGTCACAGGTCTCTAAGAAGTTAGCAACTCTATTTTTAAAAGGACAATCCCCAGCTGAGGTGTCAAAAGAATGGACAAATCATCAACTAGTAATTCAGACTGTGCTATTCCAAACACATCATAAAATGTGAAGGATTTTATAGACTGGGGCTGATGGAATCTGCCTTATACACAGAAGAGTTGAAACAAATCATAAAAAACAAGAAGGCTTTGCTCAACTCATACTAAGTAAACATAACTAAGTTCTGATACCATGTTTTTATGGTGCATTCTTCAATTTCACTGGCCATAGTGGTTTCATGTTGAAACCTGGATTTCACAATGTTTGTTTTGAATATTCCCAGCATCACTAGAGGGGTCAGCTTTCTATGTGAACACTCAAGCAGTTGGTGGGTGACAGAGTAGCAACAAGCATAGTCAAGGGATCTCCTTTGCAGATTTTCTACATTGGAACCATTTGTGTTCCCATCTTGCTGTAGTATCAGGCTGACCAGGACAGAAATGCAAGACCTGGTAGGTTGGCACTTATCAAGAAAGCCAGAATGCCATTGCAGTGGATGCTGCTGGGACCCAGCCTACATGCCCTTGACACTTACCATTCTTGTGCACAACCACCTAATGCCTTTCAACTGTGGTCACTTATGTGTCTGCCAAACCAAAAGTTTTCCCTGGTCCTAGAGCCCATTCTGCTTGGGCATGTGGAGACTAGAGGTGCCAAAGGGAGCTCTCTCTGAGAGGAGCTTTAAGCCAATTGCACATGGGAGTGGTGGGCAAATGTATAAGTTTGCTCACTACTTAGAAAGGGCAACTCTGAGGCATATCTGTCCCACTCTCAGAGGTCCTCTGAGGGATGGGATGCCCAGTGCTCCCTGAATACACATGCTGCTTGCTCTATTCCATTCTCTGTTTTCCTCCTCTCCTACCAGTGCTTCCTGGGATTACCTTTCAAATAAACGATTGCCTTTCAGGAAGCTCAGCCTAAGAGCTACCGAATGTGACCAGTAATCACATTTTTTACATTCACACACATTTGGGTGTGGATGTATATATATTTATATACAACCTTTCCACATAGGATTTAAGAGGACCCCAAATTATTTAACACTCACCATTCCAGTTGACATGAGTGGAACTGGAGGGGATTATGCTAAGTGAAATGAGTCAAGCAGGGAAAGACAATTATCACATGGTTTCACTCATATGTGGAATATAAGGAATAGTGTGGAGGATCATTGGAGAAGGGAGGGGAAACTTAAGGGGAGGAATTCAGAGAGGGAGAAAAGCCAAGAGAGATGATGGACTCTGGGAAACAAATTGAGGGTTACAGAAGAGAGGGGGTTGAGGAGATGGGGTAACCAGGTGATGAGTATTAAGGAAGGCAGGTGTTGTGATGAGCACTGAGTGTTATACACAGCTATTTGAATCATTGAACACTACATCAAAAACTAATGATGTACTATATGGTGGCTAACTGAACATAATTTAAAAAAAAATTATTTATTGCAGCGGGATCTAAAAAACCAGTTTATCCTTAAGGAAACAATAGCTTTGCATTACATTTTAACTTCCCTTTAGTAACTACTATTTATTTCTCTTATTGCAAAAGTGATAAATGCTTACTGAAGAAAATTTAGAAATATAACTCAGCAAATAAGATAAAAATTACACCATCAATAATCTCACTACCCAGGTTATATTGTTGATATTTGGTAATCATCTTTCTAATTATGAGGATGTGTGCGTGTGTGTGTGTGTGTGTGCTCACAAATAGAATCATGAGTGTATACTTTTGGAATTCATTTTTTCCATTTAACAATGTCTTAAACATCTTGCCACATCAATATTTTAATACTACTACATTTAAATGCTGGAATAAAACAAAGTGAAGGTTTTAGAGGGGAGTAAGGTGGGGGGATGGATGAGACTGGTAGTGGATATGAAGGAGGGCACATATTGCATGGAGCACTGGGGGTTATACGTAAACAATGAATCTTGGAACACTACCTCAAAAACTAATGATGTACCATATGGTGACTAACATAACACAACAAAAAAAATTTAAAATTAATTAATTAATTTTTTGGAATTTTTCCATTGTAGTTTTCCATTGTACAGTCCTGACATAATTAATTTAATCAATCATTCTTCATTGGGCACTCAGGCTGACATTTTCTATAAAACAGGTACCTGTTGTGCTGGTCCTCCCAACAATTTTGACCCACTGTGGAAAATCTGGGTCAAATAGGGACTGTTTGAGAGATGGGCCAACAGGAACACATCTCATAAAAGATATAAGTTTAAGTCATAAGAAGCAGTACAAGAACCATTAGGTATTATAGTCTATTAAAACAGAACATAAGTTGTATTAAAGATGCCAATTTATCCCCCACTCTTTAGATAATTCTTTAATGAAGCCTCCTTCCACTTGCCCAGATCAATGGGCATCACACCATGAACCCTAATTTTGGGGGCCACAATTGACTGAGCCAGGATGGATACTGACCCAAAGGGGAGTGAGCCATTGGCTGTCCAGACTCATGGTCTGTGGGCCCTGTTTCAAAAGAATGATCTGGGCCACCCAAAGTCTTCTTCTCCCAAGAATTAAAATAAGAGATTAAGAGGTAGATTCTTGGGGAGGAGTCAAGATGGCGGAGAAGTAGCAGGCTAAGATGACATCAGGCAGCAGGAGATCAGCTAGATAGCCCATCAAACCATTCCGAACACCTACGAATCCAACAGGAGATTGAAGAGAAGAAAAACAACAATT
>RCUC01000416.1:0-33844 GCA_003697995.1 Taxidea taxus jeffersonii | reverse complement strand
CAGGGTTCATGCCCTCCCATTCAGTGTGGGCAGAGCCTATGACTTCCTTCTAGCCCAGGCAATCTTGCAGAGAGGAAGGGAATTGGCAGATGTAACTACCATCCCAAATCAGTTGATTCTGAGTTAATTAAAATGGAGATTATGTGGGTGGACCTCACTAAATAAGGACAAAGCCCTTAAGGGAGGAACTAAGATCTCTCTCTTGTGGATGGATTTCCCCTTGCTGGTATGATTAGTAAGCATCTCACATGTCAGGAACTTTCAGTGGCCTCTAGGACATTGAGGTGACCTCCGGCCTGCAGCCACCAAAGGTCAGCACCTTTAGTCAGATAGTCACAGAGAAAAGAATTCTTCTCACACCCTGAAATGACTTTGGAAACAGATTCTTCAAGCCTCTGGATGAGAAGGGAGTCTGGCCAACCCTTGGTTTCATCCTGGAAGACCCCAAGAAGAAAACGCAGCTAAACCCTGCCCAGAAGCCTGACACCTAGAAACTATGTGATGATCAATGTGTGTTTTAGCCACTAAGTTTGTGCTAACTTTTTCCAGGGCAATAAAAAAGGAATACAACTTCAGAAGGAAGTTTCTGAACAACAGGGAGGGTGATTATGTGAGCCCTGTAGTCATATGATCGTTAAATTATAAAACAGGTTATGTGGAAAACACACACAAACAGACACGTCATTCTGAGACGTTCCTCTCTCATAGTCTGACCCTTTTACCCAGACCACGCAGAGACCCTGGGTCCTGAGGAGGAACACCTGAGGGAGTGGAGACTCACTGAGCAGCAGCCTGGGGAGGGTTTTGTTTACACCCAGAATACCGTGGGAGGAGTCTCCTTACTCTGCTGGCAGTAATAACTGGCAGCATCACCATTCTCCACGGGATCAATCGTGAGACTAAATTCAGTCCCAGACACACCACCACTGAACCGGGTCGGGGCCCCAGACACTCGACTGGATGCTTTATAAATCAGGATTCTTGGACTCTGTCCTGATTTTTGTTGAAACCATATAATAAAGTGGGTAATGCCCAAAATGTCACCAACTTTCTAACTGGTCTTGCAAGAGATGGTGGTCCTCTGCCCTGGAGACATGGTCAAAGAGGCTGGAGACTGGGTCAGCACAATGTCCCCAGTGCAGCCTGGAATGAAACAAATTTAAATGACAACAAATTTGACAGAGATACTGAGAGCATCCCAGTGGAGTTCCACAGCACCGATGACCTTGTAGTCAAAGTCATGGACAACACTGAGGAATCAGAAAACAGAAGGTAACTGGGCAACAAAACCCCACACCAAATGCTTGAATTCCAGCCACCAGGAACCCAGAGACACCAAAAGCATCTTGGCCACAGTGAGTTTGCCCACCATTTCCCTGTGTGCCCTCCCCTCTCACCTGGAGCTCAGAACAGCAGGATTCACAGCAGAGGAGCCCTGGACACCATCTCAGGGTGCTGGACCAGAGGCTGCTCCTCAGGGGCCCTGACCAGCTGCCTTTAAGGATGCCGAGAGCAGCCTGGGGTTTCTCTAATGACACAACATGCAAATCAGCTCAAAAGAGCTTCAGGTTGTGCCCAAATGGGACACCTGCTCTCAGAACACCTTGTGGGACTTGAGGTCACCAGAAATTTCCAAGTATAGCTCAAGTATGTCCCAAGGGATTTGGGGACCAGTTTCTTAAATCTTTGCCTTCTAGTCTGTCTGAGATGCCATCTGGGGGAGTGCTCTGGGTTCTTCTACTGTGAGGATATAGGTTATTTCAGGAATACTCTTAATGCCCAGAATTAAAATCTCATACATTACCACAATAATGTATTTCAAGTTGTGATTATTGTCAGGAAGAGAAAGCCATGGGATTACAAAAGAGTGAACCAGGATGGCCTGCTTCTGATGGGGAGAGGAAGTGGGCCCCACTGAGTCAAAGGCCTTTAAATGAAGTCCTCATATGTCCTGAGGACCTGGAAAGTGGGAGAGGTCTGAGCATGGAACCTTGGTGAGGGCTGGGAACAGGCACTAATCAAGGAACTTGCCTAGGTGTGGATAAGCCCAGGACTCTCCGTTGGCTCAGTCCTGGAAACCAATGTCATGTCCCCCTCGAAGCACTCCCAGGCAGAGCAGTCACTCCTACTCAGAATGGAGAACCTCCCCTGTGCCTAACTTCACTTTCACCCTGCCTCTAACATTGAGGTGTGGTGTGCAGGCACCGTGACAAAGCCCAGAAGACAAACCTGTGTGAATCCCAGCTCACAGGGCAAGAGCACATCCTCTATCCCCTCCATACTTTCTCATGCACTAATTCTTCATCTTCTACAAAATGCCCTCCCGAGTGGCTCCCAGTGACTTTTCCCAGGCAGGAGCAGGCTGAGCCACATGTGACTTACCATCACCTAACCGATCATTCTAGTTGTTTGACATCTGTCAGGGGGAGGGCCATGCAATGGCAGGGGGCCCAGTGGAGTGGTCAGTAGGCAGCATCACCAGGTACCACTGTTAGGTCCGTTATCAAAGGAATGAGACTGAGACAAGGTGAAAGTTATTAAAACTTTATTTTATGCCAAGTATTAGAAGTCAGACTGACCGGCCAGAGCCGCCTCCAAAGAGAGTGACCACCCCTAGCTTACAGGCTCAAGAATCGACTGACCGGTCAGGGCTACCTCGGAAGAGAATGACCCCTCCCAGCCTCACAGAATAACTTTTATAGAGCAAAAGCCTGGTCACCAGGCTTTTGCTCTATAGGTGACCAGGTGAGATATAGGTCACATAGGTGACCAATGAGATTGTAACATTGCATAGTTATGTTAGGCCACACGCAGGTGGCCAATTGAATTACAATTTACCCTATAGTAGCTGTTTGAACAAGCCTATTACTCTGGTCAGAATTGGCGCTCAAGTTTGGCACCCAAAAGGCAGGGTTTACATTCTTTGGTGGTTAGGGAGATAGTATATGTGCTTTTTACTGATTGGATGTCTCCACTCAGCCTGACTCATCCTTGTATTCTGGGCTCTGTTATCAGGGTCCAACCCTAGTTATTATCTTTGAGCTCTCTTGCAACTCTTTATAAACTGTTGGTAACTGATAGATGGCTGATTCTTTCCTGTCTGGTAGTGATTTAGTTGACATCTTACCTCACCTTGGAGAACCAGCTTGCCTCTCTCCGCAGTTCATTCCTTTACTCCATATGTATCTGTGTGTTTTGACTTTTCCTTTGAACCACTTACATCTTCCTAGTTTCCTCGCAGCATATGAGTAAAATAATTCAACACGTGTTTGTCATTACTATCTCTCGATGAGAGTCATAATTTCACTGTTTTCTGAAAATTAGCTTTTAGTGAATCTATTGACCTTTCTATATTTTCTTGTCTTTAAGCCCTTCATAATCTCATATCCCTCCTTCCTCAGCTGAAATTCCACGATCCTTCTTTATAACAACTCCCTATACACAAGATATTCTTCAGCCTTCCATTGTTTCATTTCATGTAGCAAAGTCCCAACCCTCCACCTGCCTGCTGGAGGAAAACACACAGCAATCCTGACTGCTCCAACTTTGATTCATGACCGCTCACCTCCTGAGGCCCTTCACCCTGCCCCACAATCATACTTCATGTTCCTGGTCTCGTCAGTCTTCACGCTTTCTCTTTCCTTCTTCGGGTTCTAACAGCTCCTCCTCCATCCTCACTTAAAGCCAAGTATGCCATTTCCTATTTCCTAGGTCAAGATGGTCAACCCCCCCCCACCACCACCACCACAGAAATGTGAAAGAGAGGAAAGAAATGTGAGCCTTTCTACATCAGGAGCACCCGTTGACCTTCTGGCTCAGCCAACTTTAAGCACACGAGCAACCCAACCAAGGTCAATCAAAATCAATCAAGCCTGGGCCCATATTAACAGAACTGCACAGCCAACCAATAAATGTGACAGCCATGAACATGCTACCATTTTAAGCCACTGTATTTTGTGGGTGATTTATCACATGAGGCTAGCTAACCAATACAGCATCTGATTTTAAGTTTCTACTCACTCTTACTCCGCAAGCCTTTATTAGCTTCCTTTCTTCACTTTTCTTTATAGCCCTCCAACACAGCATAGTAAATGTTTACTGATGCTGTTGATTATCGCCTGGCTCTCCCAGCTGGGGCGAAAGCAGATGTCTTTGCTCTGGACACAGGAATCCCTCAGAAAACATACCTTGAATGAGAGAAATGGATTCCTTAATAGCAATCCTTGGGGTAGATTTCTAATTATTAAGAGAAGCTGTTTTGCAGGTAAAGTGTTTGGAGCACACTGACCAGGTTTGCTACGGTCCTTCCCGAAGCTGAAGCACATCAACCCATGTATTTCAGAAGGAGGTGAGGAAATAATACTAAGATGTCAGAATGTCTCCGTTTTTACACAGACATGGACATGCTCATGAACTCTTTTCTAAGGGACTCAAGTTATGGCACAGTTAGAGCCTTTATTTCCTTCAGTCACAAGGTTAGACCTGAATGCCCAAGGGATGACTTTAAAGAAAAAGGTGACAAGTGGTGAAAAAAGGTGCTGAGGCACAGCATCCCATGTTCCTAAAGTGACAGGTTTGAAGAGTGAGGGAATCAGAGCACTTGGGTGGCTCATTCTGTGGAGTGTCCAACTCATGGTTTCAGCTCAGGTCATGATCTCATGCATGTGAGTCAGAGCGGGCGTCAGGTCCCCACTCAACAGCGAGTCTGCCTGAGATTATCTCCATCTCCCTGGGCCATTCCTCCCCAGAAATAAATAGATTGATAAAATCTTAATAAAAAAAGAATAAGAAGGATGCCTGGGTGGCTCAGTGGGCTCAGGTCATGATCTCAGGGTCCTGGGATCAAGTCCTGCATTGGGCTCTATGCTCAGCGGGGAGCCTGCTTCCTCCTCTCTCTCTGCCTGCTTCTCTGCCTACTTGTGATCTCTGCCTGTCAAATAAATAAATCAACAACAACAACAACAACAAAAGAATGAGAGAATAGCCTTTGTGAGAAAGAGTATGCCAAGATAAATGGAGAAGAGAGAGAAGGAAGGTAGGAAAGGAGCTGGAGCAGAAATGAATGTGCAGGACACCGCCCAGGAAGGCTGGGAAATAGGGCCCATGGAAGGAAAAACGAGAGGAACACTATCCTCCACGTGAGAGAGTCTGAATAGGAGAGCTCAAAGGTTTCATCCTGGGAAGGATCAGAGTGGGCGGGTGATGGAAGGTGAAGAAAAGGGAATGAGGAAATAAGAGAATGTCCCAGAGTCCAAGAGGAGCAGGAAGAGAGAACTGATCCGCAGGGTATAAAGTTCACAGCCCCTTGTCAGAGGCTAAAAACAGATCTTCCTGGCTCATTTCTGCCATTGACCCTGGGAAACACACAGCTTCCTGGGGCACAAAAACTCCAGACAGCATCCCTAAGACACCTGCACAGCATTTGTCTTCATTAACCTCCCACAAAAAGGGATGCAGGAGGGATGCTTGGGTGGCTCAGTCGGTTAAGTGTCTGCCTTCCGCTCAGGTCATGATCCCAGCATTCTGGGATGGAGTCCCGCATTGGGCTCCCTGCTCAGTGGGGAGCCTGCTTCTCCCTCTGCCTCCTGCTTCCCCTGCTTGTGCTCTTTCTCTCTCTGGCAAATGAATAAATAAAATCTTTTTTTAAAAAGGGGTGGGGGACGCAGGAAAATTCTGCTCCTTTCGTTTTCTTCTGGGCCTTACTAAGCCCTGCAAGGAGTAAGTCAGGAAACATGACTTCTCAGGCAGATAGGGGAACAGATATGTTCAGGGCTGAGCAGGGAGGAAGCAGCTGGTACAGCCAAGCCTCCCTGACCCACCGCCCCGGGGAGCAGGTTTGTGTTCGAGGCTGAAGCACTGTGGGCGGATAGTTATCATACTGCTGGCAGTAGTAGTCCCCCACATCTTCGGCCTGGAGGTTGCTGATGGTGAGGGTGAAGTCTGTCCCAGACCCACTGCCGCTGAACCGGTCTGGGACACCAGTGGCCCTGCTGGATGCATAATAGATGAGGAGCCTGGGAGCCTGCCCAGGTTTCTGCTGGTACCAGGCTACATATTTGCTAACACTCTGACTGGCTCTGCAGTTCATGGTGACCCGTTGACCTGGAGTCACAGCCAAGGAGCCTGGAGACTGAGTCATCGTGATGTCCCCATGGGCACCTGCAATCAGAAAAATGGTGATACAGACACAATTTATCCCAGTCACACTGAAATATGTCATTGTAAACATGCTTCCTAACAGTACCACATGGCAGTACATCATTTGGTCTATTTTGGGAAAAAAAAAAAAAAACAGTGTTTCTCATTATATAGCTTAAAAAATTGTTTAAAATGACATTACTCCAGAAGCATTATGGCGCTTTTCAGCTTCTCACCTGAGACCCACAGCAACAACGATAGGAGGACCTGCCTCTCTGACAACATCTTGCTGCCCCTGCCTGCCCAACTCAGCTCAGCTCACATAGCAAAGGCCCCTTTTATACAGCTTAAGCCGCTGGTCTGTGCCTGGAGGGGCTTATGCAAAGCAGTCAGGGGGAACAGAAGCAAATCTCATAAGCAGTGGGTTGTGAAAGTACCCAGTGGAAATGTAAGGAGCCAAAAATAACTCCAAAGTAGAGTTGTATGACAGGAACACCCAAAAGTCAACTTAGAAGCTCTGAGAACAACTTAGTTCTAAAATGACAAACTGCTATAAGATCGAATAAAGAGCTTCCATTTTCAATTTAAAAATGTCTTTAAATGGTTCAGTGTCCAGAAATGATGAGCTTCGTTCTTCATACCAATTACCCTGGTAAAATAAGAAAATATGCTGGGAAACAAATAATGGGAGGCAGGGAAGGGCAAAAGAATTGGGGGGCAAAAAAGAAAGTGGAGAACTTTGGGCCCAACTTTTTATAATATTTCTGACTGGAAAATATCGAGCTCTGGGCCATTTTTCTCCTGCCGATGGGTAAGGATGAGGTAAACACTTGAGCATGGGTCCTGGAGCTGTGCAAGGTCCAGAAAGATGAGAGATGGAAGACAGGTCCAGAATTTCCTCACTCGGGGAGACTGTGGGACCCTGATTGGATGTAGGGGAAGACTGAATCCTGAAGTTTAGTTATTCTATCTTTTCAGCTCAATATTTCTGTTTCCTGTTGAATTAAACAATAAATGAAATCTAGGTGCCTTCAAGAAAATTCAGTGCCTTCCAGTGGTTTGAGAAATCAGGGCAGGGTTGTTTGGGCACCATATTAACTTCTTGCACCTGTTCTTCCTCCTACTGTTCCTTCTTAAGCAGAGGGAAGGGGGCAGGGGTGGGATTCCCTTAAGACGCCGAGCACGCCGGCCCTGTGAGGGGGGCAGTGGCTGGGGAGGCTTCAGGTACACTGCAAGTCCAGCTATAATACTTCCACCATCTTTCCTCTGAGTAGGGTAGATGCCTGAGGGTTCCTCTGTCTGGTGGCATAATGGCTGTTCCATGGGTCCCCGTGGCCGCTGCACCGCTTCATCACATGAGCCGTTTCCTAAACCTAGATAGAGCCTGTATCAAGTAGACCCTACCTGGGGAGCCACACCTCGCCACACTTCGTCGATTCTCCCATTACTCCGCCCCTCAATTCGTCCCTGATGATGGTTTATTTTATGTGTCAACATAAGTAGGCTTGGGCACCAGGGGAGTGGTCAATGCCAGTTTAGATGTTGCTGCCAAGGTATTGTTTAATGTGACGAACATCTATACCAGTAGCCCTTGTCACAACACAGAGTCCCCTCCCGTGCTGCACAAAAGATTCACCACAGCCCTGTTTCAGCTTCAAAAAGGAAAGGAAACTTTATTATTAGTATAGAAAAACTAATAGAAACAGAAGAGGAAAGGAATCTACACATACAGGAAGGGAATAGTAGGCAAGAAATGAGAATAAGGCCACTTTACCTCATATCTGGTACTTACAACACCCCACCTCACCAGCTGGGAAAGCCCCGTGGAGACAGGCTGGAGTCCCTGAGAGACTGAGAGGCCTGGGCAGAGCATCCTCCCCTCAGGGGACACTGCCAATGGACCATCCCTACAAGGGCCATATTTATAGGGCAAGTAATAGTGTTTGAAATTAAACATTTGTTTGCCTACGTGCACTTGGGAGCAAGCTGCACGTCCACATTATCATGTTTATGTATTTTCAAGGCGTTATATGTGTTTGACTCCCCTCCCAGATCCCATTCTGGGGGCCAGCCCTGCCTGGAGCAGAAGGGGATGGGAGATAAGGCTGAGGCTCTTAACGTCCAGAACGGAAGAAACAGTATTATATTGTACTTGTAGGTTACTAAGAGACTAGATCTTCAATGTTCTCACCACAAAAATGTAAATAAGTACAACACGAAGGATAATTATGCCAAGTGAAGGTTGCACTACCTATCCTTATGTTGATAACCATTTCACAATATAAATATAGATCAAATTATCACACTGTGTAAAACTTAAACTTACAAAATGTTATATGTCAATTACATGCAGAAAAACAATGTTGACATCATTTCCTTCTGGCTCCCATGGTTTCTGAATAGAAATCCTCTGTCATTTGAGGTGTTTTCCTCTCTGGGTAAGTGTGATTTTTCTCTTTCAGCCTATGATATTTTTTCCTCTTTCCTTAGTGCTCAGAAATTTCAATATGCTATAAGCATATTGAAGAAACTACATTTCTTCAGTTTATGCTGTTGGGGTCTGCTAAATGGGAAAATTTTTCAACAATTACTTGTTCAAAATATTTTTATCTCCATCCTCTCTCCCCACTCTTTCTAGGATTCCAGGGGCACAAATGTTAGGTCTTTTGTTTGGTCCCATATATATGCCAGATACTGTGGAGTTTTGTTGTTGTTGGCTTTGAATTGGGGGTTTTGTTTTGTTTTGTTTTGTTTTTAGCTTAGTTTCTCTTTTCGGTTTAGCTTGGGTAATTTCTTGCCTCTGATCTTTCCTCCTTTATCCTTCTACTCTCCTCCTTCCAGACCCTTCCTAGCCAGGCACCCCATAGGGCATCCTTGTCCTTACTTCAGGCCACTTCCCCAGCCACGTTAAGTCAATGACCATTTGGGCTCTTTGAGCGTCTACTAGCCAAACATCTTATTTCATTGTGGGATGGTATGGGAGCTGTCCAGTTTAATTTATATCAACATATCATGCGAAACTAGGCAGAGCCTGGAGTCCTTTCTCTGCTATTAGCTGGTTGGCAGGCCCTGTGTCTTTAATCAGATGTGGTAATACACAAAGACAGGAAAGCCATTACAATGCAGTAAGAAGTTTTTATTATACGCACAGTCCCCTGGAAACAGAACACACAGCATGCCACCCGGCGACACAGGCAGTACCGAGGTGAAAAGAGCATACAGAGAGAACTACTGATGGCCTGTATTTTTTACTTCATATTTCATGGGAAGTAATGGAGAAGCAAAGTCAACAAGTTACTTAGACATAAGATTGTAGAGTTTGAAAATTTCAGCAGGCTGCAGACTATGGGTGTGCCACTTTTCCTCTGGTACCTAGGGGGGGTTTGGGTAGAGGGAAATGTCACAGATTGTTGTTCTCATTGAAAGGAAGAGAGTAAGAATTGGGGCTCAGGATTGTCTGGCTTGCTTATCAAACATATGCCCTTGGGCAAGTCCTTTACTGCCTCTGGGAATTAGCTAATTTTGGAAGAGGCAGTCCCTTCCTGGCTAGAGCAACAAGAATGCAGAAATAAGAAATAAGAAAGTACATTAAATATAAAGTCTCATGAGGCTGAAAATAGGAGCTTGTGCAGGGGTGTTTGGGCAAGAGTGGTGAGTATTGTGGAGATCTGAAACTCTTGTCCCATAATTAAGTGTGCCCGCTGAATCTGCTTGGGTCCAATACTAAAGAAAATACTTTCTCCTTCCTGAGTTGACTGCTGCTGGGCTCCACCCAATCTTATAATCTGGTGTGACATTTCTGGTTTGGGAGGAACAAGCTCTGTTACACAGTTAATTGACGTGCTGTGGACAGGTCTTCCAGGGCCTGTGCTATGCTGGGAACTACTCATTGAATAGCGAATAGGTTGTTTTTGAGAAGGGCCAAGACTTGCCCAAGAACCGGGAAGTCTATGCTATGGGTCTTCATCTGGGCTTGCCAGAGTATCCACACCATCCTTCCCAGACACAGATGCACATAAAACCAACAATAGGAGAGGTCTTAGGGCCCAAGTGATAGGGCCACTTGCATCATGATCTAAACCTGATACAGAGTCCCCTCCTGGCTCTGCACCCACTCTACACTAGTGACTTCAAAAGCAGCTGAAAAACAGAATGGTGTAGCTTATCCAAGTGTGGATTGTGTTGTCTCAACACTCAACAAGGTGCTGTGTGTCAACCTCAGTGGACAGAGGTACAAGATACAAGTACTTGGGCGCCCCCGTGGCTCAGTGGGTTAAGGCCTCTGCCTTCGGCTCGGGTCATGGCCCTGGGAACCTGGAATCGAGCCCCGTGTCGGGCTTTCTGCTCGGTGGGGAGTCTGCTTCCCTTCCTCTCTTTCTGCCTACCTCTCTGCCTAGTTGTGATCTCTGTCTGTCAAATAAATGAATAAACTCTTTAAAAAAAAATAGATACAAATATTTGTCCTTTACCTCAGAGAGGATGTGCCTGCATTCCTCAGATATCTGGACCCCTGACACAGCCACCAGGGAAGGGGGCCACATGAATTTTTGTAGGGTTTGCATCCCACTGTTGGAGCACATGTATTTTTGCAAGTTAGTGAAGTCCTCAGCATTTCTCACTCATGGTGTGCAATTAACAGTTATAATTGATAGAGTATAGCCTGGCGGGATGCTCTGGGGGATGCTTATACAAAGCACTGGAGCAGACAGCAGGGAGTTAACATAGCCCTGGACCAAGACTGAGGATGTGAGCCCCTCTTCCTGAAGTGAAAGGGAATTCCACCAGAGGACTGCTTTAGATCATATGGCATGCCCCCCTGCTGGTAGACCTTGTAGTTGGCCCAGCATGGGGTAAGCATTTTCAAAACCTCCACATGGCCAAAAGAGCGAGACTTAACATACCCAGAGAAGAATGGGACCCGGTGGGGGATTCCTCTGACAAACTTAATTTTTGAGTATTAAGCAATATGAATGTCCATAATTTACATATCTTCTTCCTCTTAGATCTGAAGTGTGTCTGCCTCTCAGAGTCTCTGGGTGTGTGGCATGAACACTCTGGACCCATCAAAAGCAACAAGATGGTGACTCCATCACAGCTTCTTGACCTTCTAGTCCTCTGGGTGCCAAGGGAAAATATTTGGACAAAGGAGGTTAAATGGGGGTACGATTTTCCATCCCTGATTTTCCTTTCACATTGGAAACCCTTCCACAGTTGAATTTGGCTTATTTTAAAAATAAGTAGTATTCTCTGCCCTACCTAACTAGATACTGGTGACTTCCATGTACATATCCTAAGGCTCTGCTATTGTTTCCTGTGTGGTTTCTGGCTCCCATGGTGAGATTGTGCTGACCCAGTCTCCTGCGGTCCTGTCCAAGGCACTAAAAGAAGGAGTCACCATCACCTGCTGGGCCACTCAGAACATTAAGGGGTTAGCCTGGTATCAGCAGGAGCCAGAGAAAGCTCCTAAGCTCCTGATCTAGGCAGCATCCAAGTTGCAAACTGGGGACCTGTTGCGATCCAGCAGCAGTGGGTCTGGGACAGACCTCACTCTCACCATCAGCAGCCTGGAGCTTGAAGATGCTGGGACCTACTAGTGCCAACAGTATAGCAGCTACCCGCCCACAGTGTTACAGGTCAGAGCATAAACCACCAGGGAAGCAGATGTGAGGGGCTGGGCTGCCCCCACTGCCCCTCTAATGACTGCACCTGTCAAACAGTTTCTCAGAGGCAGCCGAAATTTGGAGGTCACTGGGGGCTTTGGGAGAAGGGCCAGGAGGCTCCTCGGCCCCCTGACTGACTCCCTTTCCCCAGATCATTACATGTGAGGAGTGTGGATGATGACATCTGAGGGGGTTTGTACAGAAAAGAGAAGCCACTCTAGGTATTCCAAGCAGGAATGCTTCCTATAAGGAAGTAATGTCTAAGTCTCTCTTTCAAATGCCTGGGAATATAATAATAAGGGAAGCAGACACTAGAAACACGTGATTCCTCAGTGATTCCCCATAAGTCAGAGAATGTAAACCATTGGAGATACAGGCTGTCTAACCACATGGTCCTCAGGCCTGTCTAGGAGGGCCAAGGATGGAGGCGCTGATGCTCTAGCCTCTGCAGCCCCTCCCCAGGAGATTCTCCGGTCCCTCACTTACCACTCACCTGCCTGCAGGTGCTGATGGAAGGCATTGAATCCTCCTCTTCTGACCTCCATATCTAGGGTAAGGTGCCTCGTGAGCAACTCCATAGGGAACCCTAGAGGAAAGGGGACTCTGGGAAATGTGCTTCCAGAAGTGATGGTGGTGACAGGGAGCTGACAGAAGACAGCCTGGGATGGTCACTGTTTTTACATCTCTCAGAAGTTGGCCAGTTAGGAGGAGGCCCCAGAATATGTTTGAATATGCTTCTAGCAACCATCATTAGGTCTGAATTCATAACAAGGAGATTTTGTTAAGCAACTGAAGAACAGAAGGATGAGGAAATTGTGTCATGTATATAGAAATAATTTGGCAATGAAGGACTTTTGTGATTAAAAAAACTAAATGTGGATAAAGTATTGTTTTTTCTTAATATAAGAAAAAAACATTTTTTTGAAAAAAAAATTTCTTGATGCTTAAAATTCTCTATAAGCCAGAGCATCATCGACAACGCTGAAAGCTTGTGAGAAATTCAAAATAGCTGTCTCCACCTGATACCTACTCACATGGCTCTCCATTTTAACAAGAAGGCAGGAGAGCTGTGTAAGCTTTAAGATGCTGTGCTGTAGAGCATTTTTACTTCCCCTAAAGTAGTCTATCTTTAATTTTCTATTTTCACTTAAGACATTTCTATTGAAAGCCACCTGTTGGATTAAAGCCATATGTCAAAACCCCTCCAATTTTACTTTCTAATTCATACAAAATTAAATTACAAACTTCTTTTTAGACTATAAATATGGAGAAATATAATTATTTGGAAACAACACGGCCACATATCTTAAAAATCTAATAAAAAATGATTTGTAGAAATTTAAAGAATTACAAAGACCACAATAAGAATAAATCAAAATTATAAGCAATTCTGTCAGAATAACTGGACTTAGCTTTGCTTGTTTTGTGGTTTCTGTACCCTCCTACAGCTTGCCATGAGAATGATGTGCTATGGGTAGTCACCACTCTCTGTCTTGACACTAGATCAACCACAGACCATAGACTAGAGAACCATTCATCTCCCTGCAGAAGAAGCACAGCTGAGCCCTGTGTGCATTATCCGAGTTATTGTCAACATGAACATCCATGACTGTAGAAACAAATGCTCACTATGAGAAGCCACTGAGTTTGTGACTGGTTTGTTAAAATGGTGCATAAAATCTGACTAATACAGTTTTTACACATCTCTGCATAGAAATTGACAAGTTTTATTAAACAGGAAGGCATAAAAAGGAATACTTGGAAATCCATTCATAAGAAGATACAAAACGGAGAAATGTTTTTAAAAATATTTGAACTAAAAGTGTAAAATTCACCCCATTGTAGAAACATCTAACTGAGATTACATAGAGTAATGGTGACATATTCTGTAGATAATTTAGACTTACTAAATGTGATTAAATCTAAATTCATATATATTCATTCACATATGTGTGAATATATGTATATATGTATAATATGCATACACGTAGATACATTTTTTGATGTGTTTATACAATTATCTTATGAATTTAATGAATTAATATGACTCCAGTAATTCCCCATAAAAAAAATAGTGTCCAGGAGCAGATATAGCACTAACCTGGGTTGAGGAATTTTCTTTACAATCTTTGTTTCTAAATCATACACCACTTGGTGTACTTATCTGAATATAAGTTTTCTCACTCAGTGGAGGTCCTAAGGGTTTGAATGGAGTTATTTTTTCCTACAAACCATTACATCCCATGAAAGCCCCATTATATCTATGTCAACATTCATGTGATGAATTCCAGGTATGAGATATTATCCAAACTTTTTGTTTCATTTGATGGTGAAATCTATTAATACTCTCATGACATATGTAACAGCTCTTGTAATTTACAGAGAAAATAACAACTAAATAAAACTACCAATTAACAAACACAAAACAGACTGAGAAATGAATTCGTGGGTAATACCTCTTGTCCTCAAGTGGGGGCTACAGGACAGTACTCAACCTTCTGAGAGGAAACATATCAGAATCTTGGGGAGGGGCAGTTATCAAGTTTGATCATTTAACAGTATGCACTGCAATCTCAATTTCCTCCTGCAAATATTAACATTTGTTTTATCAAAGTTGGTATGTCTCTAAAATATCAGTTGAATGATTTCTCTGGCCTAATTGGTGAATTAGAGGATAAAATTACAATTTAGAGATGCATAGTCAATGTGTTAAATATTTTAGACTGTTCCTTAGGTAATCATCCCCCCATATTTTATACATAATTAACACTGAAGAAACTTGGATGAAATTGGAACAATTTAACAGGTTGTTCTGTAGCCAGAGGAAACCAAGGTGGAAACAAGTCAACCTATGTCCTAAGAACTTTCAACAGAGAACCCCAGTCCTCGGAACATTGGAGTATATATGAACTACCTCATTTCCCACTTTCCTAGGTAAGGAAAGAGATATGGAGACTTGGAAACATTTATTACCAGGAGTGAAATATTGATTAGTCAGTTACCTAGAGATATAAAAACAAGAGCCTTCAATTACAGATGAACCCAGATATTTCCTTATTTTTATGAATTATTTCTGGAATTGAGGACAAAGTTATGCCTGAGTTTTGTCAGAGAATTTTACTGGTATGATGCCACTTTGCTGCTTTTCCCAAGGATGATTTTAAGAAAAGGGAATCACAACAGTACATAAAATTCAAGGGTTATATATGATGAAAGGAGAAATAGTCAATTCACTGACATAGACTACTGGTTTAGACAAATTATCAGACCTGGAAAAAATAAGATCAAAAGGGAGCCCTGAGGGCAGAAATACTAAGGAAGCTTTTTCACAATAACTGCATAAATCAGGCATACATTCATGTCTGTTAAATAATTTCCCTTTCTCTATTCTTTCTTTTTTAAAAAAAATTGTTAAGCAAAACAAAAAAACAACCTCACAGGACCAAAATGGTGTCACTTATTAGGGCTCTGTGTTAGCAAACCAAGACTTAACATCTCACCAAAATACAATTTCACCCCCAAAAACACGATCTTTAACCAGCTGACCTGGAATTTCCCTGTCAGAACTAGTAGCCAAAGCACTGATAGACCCCTTTCCTTCTTTTTAGGAGGGCAACTTTCCCTAAAACAATGCATTCTTTGCTAATATTTTTTTTTCTGCTCTCTCTCCACCTTTCAAAACCTTTCCTTTTCTGCAGCTCAGTGGAGCTCCCCTCTACCTGCTGGAGGAGATGCTGGCAGATTTATTGATTATTTAACAATGTCATTTAGATATTCACATTTACCAGATTGAATGTCATTTTTTTAACAAAATTTTTAAAGAATCTACTGGGGTGATTGTCATCTTTATAACTGAGACAATAGTTGGAATGATATTCAGATGGGTTGTGACTCCTCCAGGAAGATCACGAACCCCTACGAAGGGAGAGAAACTGAACGGAGTTGGGTTCCCCCATCTTTTGGGTAGAGGTCAATGTGCTGTTATGTATAAAGGAAACATTTGCATTACATGACATGGTAGCACATGCCTTGATGTTTTAAGGAGTGGGAGTTCAAGTGAGGGGAGATGCATGTTTATGATGGAAAGCCCCAGGGGGGCCTGGGCCAGAAATAGCCCAGCAACCATGGAGCTGGGTGAGACCAACCAGGGGTCATAAACAGCAGGGAGAGGGTTGCAGGTCAAAAGGGCAGATCTCCCGAGCCCCGGTGGCAGTGCCCCAGTTCCTCTGAGGCCCATAGTGAGATGGGGCTCTATCCAAGTTGTAACTGGTTTTTGATTTTTGCATTATTTCTAGAGACTTTGCTTGGAGTCATTTCCTTCCCAACAGTCTGTGAGCAATTCAGTATTGATAATAAATCCCTCTCTGCTTAGTGGCCTTGACATTTGCAACCAAGAACAAGCATCAATCCCCACTGAATGATTGTCATAGCCTCCCTGTCTGTGTGGTTGGAAGTGCAAGAAAATAAGCCCAAGGGAGTCATTGACTTCTCATGTCACTGCACTGTTCCATGTACAAAAGGGAGGATGGTAACACTCTTAGCTCCACCAGCAAAGATGGATAAGAGGCATCTTCAACAATAGCTTTTCACCGTAAGCCCTTTCAGAATCAAGCATATGAGGGCAAGGAGACAGCTGTGCAGAGCAGGCTATTGTCCCTACTGTGTTTACCAAGAGAAGCTACACACAGAAGATCACTCGTTCTGTAGAATGCCATCTTCTATGCAGGAAGTAGAAGGCATTTTTAAGGTGACAGCTTTTTGTTGTTTAAAAAAAAATTCAACTGAGTATATTTGAAGACCTCACTCTCTTTGTTAAAAGACGAGAGTATTTTCATCCAAATGTTCTAATTAATACAAAAAATACAAATAAAAATTTTAAAATATAAAGATTTATTATGTGTTTTAACAAAGAACTTACTGGAAATATCTGTTCTCCTTCAAAACAGACAGTCTCCCTATGCAGCAGGCCCCCCAGCATGAAGTCACAGAAACACGTGACAATGAGGGCAAAGAGTCAAACAAACTTCATACGTGACAATTATGGGGAACATCCGGCCTTAATAATACGGACAGTATTACAGTCCTTCCCCGATAATAAAACACCCCATGACTTACCTTCCTGGAAGTTCTCCCCAAATGTGAGGTGATAAGTAAGAAAGAAATTTCACAGGTAACTGCATATAAGATATGTTATGTTTGCCATAAACCACTGTTTCCTATTGTTTTCTCCTTCACCTAGGGTGGTTGTGTTCCAGCCTGGAAACTGTGAGGGAATATAGGCAGTGGATTAAACTATTTGTGTCATGCTGACAATGTTAATTTCCTCTTTCATTCCTAGTTCATACTCAGCCCTGAGGATATAATAAAAAAAAATTAATTCTCAGATCTTGATTTATATGCTGTGTTTCAGGTTGAAAACCTTAGGTAGTCTTTCCCAAGACCTTATAATAAAATAATATGGTATGATGTGATGCATATATTATATGTAATTATATACTAGGTAATAATATACTGTGTATAATATAATAATCTATATATTATAAATAATTTTCACAATCATGGTAAATAGATTAACTCTGCAGTTAAAAGACAAAGTTTATCAGATTAAATCCAGAGTCAATAGTAAACATTTTAGGATTTGTCGGCCAAGGAACAACTGAGAATATATATCAGGCACTTACATAATAAGAGAGAAAAAACAGGGGTGCCCAGATGGCTCAGTGGGTCAAAGCCTCTGCCTTCGGCTCAGGTCATGATCTCGGGTCCTGGGATCGAGCCCCGCATTGGGCTCTCTGCTCAGCTGGGAGCCTGCTTCCCCCTCTCTCTGTCTCTGCCTGCCTCTCTGCCTACTTGTGGTCTCTGTCAAATAAATAAACAAAATCTTTTAAAAATAAATAATTAAATCAATAAATAAAGAGAGAAAACAAATTTTCACAAATTCTTATTAATTTCAAAATGTACCAATAGTAATTAAGAGTTTTTGTAATGTAGGCCTATGAATGAGAAGAGTAGCATCCTTTTGTGGTAGGAATAACCTTTCACGTGAATGGCATTCAAAGTACATGATCCCTAGAATCAAACTCTATTGCAGACCGTCATCCGTTAAGCTGATCTGCAATGAGGTGATATGAATTTCATCGTGTAAATATCTTTCGTACACACATAGGTACTACCAAATACTGATACCAGTTCACATGACAGTAACTGGCTACATGTATCTCTTGGAAATCATATATAGAATTTCTTTTAAGATTTTATTTATCTGTTTGACAGAGAGATAGAGAGCACAAGCAGGCAGAGCGGCGGGCAGAGGGAGAGGGAGAAGCAGGCTCTCCACCACGGAGGGAGCCTGATGCAGGGCTCAAACCCAGGAGCCTGGGATCATGACTGAGCTGAAGGCAGAGGCTTAACTGACTGAAGCACTCAGGCGCCCCATATATAGAATTTAGGAAAGTCTTATTGAGATGTGTATTTTGGTTTATTATTTTTTAAGACTTTATTTATTTATTAGAGACAAAGAGAGCATGAGCAGGGGAGAGAGGGAGAAGCAGGCTCCCCACTGAGCAGGGAGCCTGACATGGGGCTTGATCCCAGATCCCTGGGTTCACGACGAGAGCCAAAGGAAGACTCTTTTAGCTTATTATTACACTGAGGAGTAATTCATTGCCATTGAATATTACGGGGAAGCTCCTCAATTGCATAGAATTTTGAAAAATTGCAAGTTCATTCTTATTTGCCTCAAGTTCCAACAGATTATATATTCTGTGAAAATTTACGAGAAAACGAGATCTCACTTCTTGCTTTAACTTTTGACGAATTGGCAAATGTGACTAGCAGCTAGATGGCAATGCCCACATGCCTGTCTTCCCCTTAAGGTACTTTCCACACTTTAGAACCTGGTGTCTGAGAGTCAGTACACCTTTGCATTACAAAAGTAGTCTTAGTCAATACTACTGTGAAAGAGGATATCTGTATATACTTATAAGGGCCTGAATTTGAATTTCACCTACTTTTCTTGCATCACATAAAATTAATGTTTTTTATTTTTCTCAAGCATTTAAATGAAAAAGCAAATTTTAACCTCCAAGTCCCTCAAAAGCGGGCAGTGGGCCTGATGGAGCCCATGAACCATAGGTCGGCGACTTCTGATCGTGGTTTTCTAGCCAGGCTGAATTCAGAGTCTCAACTATGAGTCAAGCAGGAAGTATGACATCATCTACCAATCAGAGATTCAGAACAAGCACAATACTGGGACCAGCTTCATATTTGATATGCTGTATGTGATTCTCCAGCTAGAATTCAGATGCCCTGCATTTAAATGTCGAGTTTCCTGCCACTGTGATAGCACCGTGAAGTGCTTCTTTGTTTTAAAGACACAGTTTGAAGACGAGTGGACTTCCTTCTGGACAGTTGTCCCCTCTCAAATCTCGGTTTCAGCTGTACAAGTCTGAGAGGAGAATGATGCCGAGCTGTAGTGAATATGCTATCACAAGAGAATGAGGCAGTGCTTTGAGGATGGCATCTGTCCAATTCCACAGGCTTACCAAGAGAAGAACTGTCCATGTACTAATGAACCATATGGATGCACATCCTACTAACAAAATTCTACTCACACGGTTCAGCAAACAAATGTGAAGAGCTACCTTTCAGCCCTAATAATCCTGTTTAGCTGGGCACATTTGTGCAGTGCACAAACCGAGCTATTCTACAGAGCACTCTGAGTCTCCAGCCTCTGCTTCTTAACAACTATCTCTTGATTTCATCCCTATTGCTCAGAGCCCTCAAATAGGAACTCTGATCATGACCTCCATTGAAGAATAGCTTCAAACAAAAAAAGGGAGGGAGAAATATGATATCTCCTTATCATGACAGAGACGATATTCTATATTCAGGTTTTCCACATGACTCTGTAAAGAGGTGACATGGCAACAAGCACAGGGCAATGAGAACGGTAATGCCCTGATGCCATTGAGAATAACACAGCTATTACATGCTTGTTAACAGGAAGGAGCTACCAACGGTAGTCATAGATGCACCTGCCCTGTGGTTATTCTCCTTGACATACAATACTGACTTTGTTGGATAAAAAGAGTAAAGGAAACCTCATCTAAGCTGAGAAGTTCTCCTACACATACCTTTCCATGGTTAGAGTCTGCATAACCAACGGGAAGGAGAAATGTAAGAATTCTCTGAACAAGGGAGGATATTTTTCACGTAGGAATTCACTTCCTGCTTTTAAGAAAAAGAAGGATGATCTCTCCCTACAAACAACAACCCCTGCTTGCAGCCAGTGAGAAACCACCACAACCTCAAACTGTCCTTCTCCAGTGAGCATTTGTACAACACAATCCTCCCCAATCTCCTCCAAATGCATAATAAAAGCATTAGCCTCTTCCGACTCAGCACAGTTTGCCATAGTTTGCTTCAATGCGAATTGCAATTCTTCTCCTTTTTTCCAGTAAGCTTATTTTATTAGTAAAATTACTGTCTATTCTTTGTTTAAGGTTGACAAGTGCACTAATAGAATTATTAATTCATAGTAATGATAAAATTAAATATTCTTAGTGGGGAGCCAGGGAGAAGGGCAGAGGGAGAGGAAGAGAGAGAATCTTAAGCAGTCTCCGCACTCCACGCAGAGCTTGATGTCACATTCCTAAGATCGTGACCTGAGCTGAAATCAAGAGTCTGATGTTTAACTGACTGAACCACCCAGGCACCACATCACTCCTGATTTTTAATGTCAACACATCAGTAAAGCAATCAATCCAGGGCCCTGGTCAGGGATGTGAAGCTACCATTGTATGACATCTAAAGGAAGGGGGCCTGGTTTAGTTCCTTGGTTCCTAACACCCTGTACAATTCCATAGGTTTTCAGTGTCATGGAAAGTGAAGAGAAAGACAAAACACTGTCCTTGATGGAGACATAATTTGGTCATTCATTTTTTAAATTTTCTTAACCTATTAGGAACAAGTTGATTTTAAAACTTTTATGGAAGTTTAATGGACAAATAAAAGTAAAGGCAACATTTAAGGACAAAGTTGTAGAACTACAAGAGCCAGAGAATGAGCAAAAATCCATTACCTACTCTATTTATTTATTATTTATTTATGGTTAACATACCACGTTAGTTTCAGGTATACAACGTAGTGATTGAACATTTCTATACCTTATGCAATGCTCACCACGATTAAGAGTTACCATCTGTCACCATACAAAGTTATTAAATGTCATTGGCTATATTCTCTGTGTTGTACCTTACATCCCCGAGACTTATTTATTTTAGAACTGGAAGTATTACCTTCTATTTGATACAGTTTTTTCCCCTTAAGTACATCACAGTATGAATAAAAATGTTTCTGTGTGGTATACATTGGCTTTACAAATATGTTTGAATCCCATGAACTTTTTCTTTTAGATTAGATCATGTGGAGAATAATCTTTCAACATGTTTTATAAAACATTCATGTTGATATGAAGATATGAAAAGATAACATGAGAAAAAATTAATAGATCAATGTCACCTATAAACATAAATGCATAAATGTAGATAAAATTTTAATATTTTCTTCCCCTTATATTATAAAAATATGGTGGCAGGATATAGTAAATTTCAAGAATATTAGGAATTAGCAAGCATGTTAAAATACTTCTACAGTAGAAAGTTCATATGAATAAAAAGGCGGTTTTCTTAGACACCCTCTGAGCAACCATATGGGAGCAACGGTGGGTCATGAGAGGCTGCCAGTGGGAGAGGGGACATCTGAGGTGCTGTGGATCTTGACCTAAGAAAAAATAGGACAAACAGACCCCTCTGACTCCAGAGAATCCCACAGGCTTACAATGTAAAGCTCAAATAAAAAATCACAAGGTACTTGGGATTGAAGGTGATTCACAATAACCCGCTTCCCACATGGACATCCCTGTAGATGTCTTCTGGGAAGAGAAGTTCTGGGGCATTTATGTTGAACCAAGCGGGTGATGATCCTGGGAGCCCCATTGAGCCCAGAGGATCTCCTGATGTAATCGTAATATAATGGGTTCTGAATAAAACCTTTTCAATCACAAAGGTAGATGAGATAAAGATATGTAACACACTTTTACACACATTTCTAATCTTCAAGTAAGAACAGTTAATAGACTAAGAATGGAGTCAGCATCTAGGTTTCACCAGATACATTTCACCCAAACTTAGGGTCATCTATGAGAATGAGAAAGGAATGGTATTAAGGATAACACTGGATCTGTATGGGAGTGGGGGGCTTGCTTTCCAGACATCAGTTCTTTCCCTCTTCTCCCCTGGGGCTCATGGCATCTATCTGAGGTAAGGTATAAAGATGGAGCCTTCCAGGCCTTTCTAGAGCATGATGTCCTGGTAACCCACAGTCAAAAATGTGTATTCATAGGAAAGGTTAGGTCGTAGAGAGTCATCGTCTTTTCTTTCCTCATTCTTGAGGAAGACCTCCTGTTCTAATCACAAACTCTTAGACTCTGAGGACAGACAAGGACCACAAAATATAAAGATGGTTTTTTTCTGACAGCGGGGAGAGGCTCCTTAGGGACAGGATGCAAACCCTGCACCTGTGTGATCATCCAAGAGGCACTGGTTCTGCATCTGCCTCGGACCTGCCTGACTCCTCAGTGATTTGCATATTTCCCCCAGAGCCCATTTCTGGTCTTCAGCATCTTCATGAAGAAGCTGCTCAGACATTCAGGGCAAAAAAGAGCCTCAGGCAGGGCCTCGAATCGAACATGGGAGTCCTGACCCAACTCCTCTGCCTTCTGCTGGCCTGCCTCCCAGGTGAGGAGGGGAGTGCAGGGGACATCCCCGAGATGGTGGGAGTCCTCTCCTCCTGACTGTGGGATCTCCCCATGGATCCTCCCTGTGGATCCCTGACCCAGGGATCTCCCCTCCCCTCGGAAACCCAGGTTCTCTCAGATTAGGGGACCAGGGCACCAGAAACTTCTAGGTGGTACATGGGGTGGGACCTGGTAAACAATGGTGACTTTGTGTTTTGCTTCCAACCCAGCTGTCCGCGGGCACTCGGGCTGACCCCGTCTCTGGCCTTCCTCTCCGTGTCCCTGAGGGAGGGCGTGTCCATCACCTGCAGGGCCCAGGAGAGTTCCAGCAATTATCTGAGCTGGTATCAGCAGAAACAAGGCCAGGCTCCTCCGCTTCTCATCTATGATGCTGATAACCTCAAGTCTGGTGTCCCAGACCGGTTCTCTGCGATTCAGTTGGACAGAGAATTTATCCTCAAAATCAGTGCAGTAGAGGCTGAGGATGCTGCCTCCCTCAGTTTTCACTCCCAGCAGGATTATATCCTTCCTCGCACAGTGCTACAACCCCAAGCATAACCGTCCAAGGACTGCGTGGGGACAGCGGGAGGAGCAGTGCGCTGTGCTCGCTGTGGTTCCAGCAGCTGCGTTCTGCTCTGTGGTCTGTTCATCTGGGAAGGAGCTGCTTTGGAGAAGAGCAAGCAGGGCTCAAGGATCAAGGGATTTTGTCCTTTAAAAGCTTCCTTTCTTGATGACACAAATCCCAAACCTCAGGAATTCTAAAATGAAATTTCTCTTGCAAGCCTGCAACGGAATTCATCCAGGAGATGGACCTTGAATTCTATCTCTGATAAACACTCTGTGAAGTAGGCAAAAAAAGGGAACCCACAACCAAGCAAACACTGCTAATACTACTAATACTGCTATGACTAATACTAGTATTGCAAATACTAGTACTACTAACGTTAGTACTAATACTTCAGGCACTACTACTGTAATGCTACTACTACTAATAAAACTAATAAACATCAACAACGACACTGTCAACTGCCATTGAGTGAAATCTTTAGGACTTACTATTATCAAATACTGTACAAAGGTCTCATTCATCTACCGCAATTCATCTCACAATAATCCTCTGGAGATGAGAAATCAGGGGTTCTCAGAGTTCACATTACTAAACGTGCCAGTGGTTGTAAAGGAAGAAGATGGAAAAAGAATATGTTATTTTGACTCCATAATTTCTACTCATTATTTAACTACATTCGTTAAAAAAATTAGTACAACTAAAAACAGATCAAGACAGAGACTGTTTCTAGCATCCCAAAAGCTCCATCAGTCTCCTTCCCTGTCAAGTCCGTGCCCATCCCCCAAACACATACCACTAGAGGCCACCCCTCTTCTGTGTTCTATCCATATTGAGCAGATACTCTGTTTTTGAAGTTCATATTAGTGGAATTATAAGTACGTACTTTTTTGATGTCTTGCTTCTTTGGATGAGTGCGTTCTTTGAACTTCATCTCTGTTGTTGGTGTGGCCATAATCCATTCTTTTCCTGTTGAACAGTTCACTGTTACATAAATACATCACAACTAATTTTTTCGCTCATAGGTATAGTATGGAAGTCTTGTGACATAACAGGAAAAGTGGGCAAGCCTCCGTGTATTTCAGGCATTTCTTAAGACAGTGTTCCTTTTATTTTTGGGTCATCTTTGCACACATTACACAGCATGTGTCTAATAGAGAAAATATCCATGAAGCTATTCTTACCATCAATCCATACAACTTACTTTTGCTTTCTATTTTACTATACTATACTCTGTTTCAATCTATTAGTCTAGCTTTTATTATTAAAACATGCGATCATGACACTAATTCCTTAGCCCATGAACAGATAAAATCCTTCATTTTATAAAATACTGCGCTGGGGGATATTTCTCAGTGTGACATTTTATAGAGGCCCAAGGCCCACAAACCTGAAAGAATGCTACAGCAGGTTCCCCAACGTGATGGGGGTAATTTTTCCTACCAGTGAGTCATGGGTCAAGTATTAAAGAACTAGAAAAAAGTTGAAACAGAAAATATAAGGCTTATTTAAAAAAGAAGAACAACCCATGATGTTTAACCTTTTTTGGGTGAGGTTTTGATACTGGGTGGTAAAAAGATACACAATGAACAAGTCTGGCAGGCTAGATTGAATCCCTGAGCAATTAGTATAGATCAAGACAAAATAATTCTATGTTTAGGAATCGTGATTTCATTTGCTGAAAAACAGCCCTAGATCTTAATGTGGTTGTGGATGAGACATACTTGGATTAGTCCCAAGTTTGTCTTCCACGTGTCTCTCTGTGAGGTTCCTCAGTACACCTATGATGACCATGATTATGGGAACACTGAACACAGTAGTGATAATAATAAAGTAAAAAGTAATATACGTTATGTGTTTGATACAGTGCCAAATACCTTACCTTTGTTTCAACTGCAAACAGAACCATAGTTGTCACATTTTCAAAAACACGGAAACTGAGACAAAGGGAAGTTAAGTGAACAGGATCCCTAATACACTTCCAGAAGCAATGGAGCTTTGTTCCCAGCCCTAATGGGGTTGACTTCATGGACTTCCCCGATAATATCAGGACCTTTGGATGGATAATGTCTCACTGTCAGTAAGCTCTAACTCCTGATGTGATGACCATTTATGTGGAAGTTGGAGTAGCACTGATAAAACTGCTTCCTTGAAATGTACAAGAAGGTTGGGAAAGCGAGAGTTGAATGGCTTCCATTCTCTTCTCAATGGGCTTGTCCCAAACACCACCTGGAGGAGTTTAAGTGATAGGTAAGGCAGGAGGACACAGGAGAGAAATCCTTCCTTCAGGCTGAGCCCTCGGCATCCTCTGCCATGACAACCAGGGGATGGGTTGCTCAAGGGCAGAGAAGAGGAAATGAATGGTCTCAGGAGCTGGAAGCCCAGATGGCCCTTTGCAGCCCACCCTGCTGTCAGAGCCCATGCCAATGCCTGGGTCAGTGCTCTGGGGGAGATCTGCCTCAGTTAGGACACAGATCGCACCAGGGAAGCCCCAGATATCTGCAACACATACAATCATCAAATAGCTTCTAATAAGCCTAGAAAAATAACTAGTACAAGTAAGGGGCAAAAAAGAGCCACAATAGCAATTATTTCTGCAAAGATCATAAGTAATTACATACAAAGGGGGTAAATTTGATCAATAATGCAGGAACTGCCCACGAAAATCTTACTGTGTTGTTGCTACAGCACAACCAGATGGGCTAATGTTGAGCAAACTGCCCAGATTAAGTTGTGGTGAGGCTGAAGAGCGTGGACATTTCACGTGCTGCTGCTGAAATGTGTATTGGCACATTCGTGTCAGAAAGTTGTTTGTGATTATCTACAATGAGGGAATATATGCACACCCCGGGACTCAGTACTTTTTTACTCTGATATACCCAACAGAATTGAGAGTGTACGTGCTCAAGGAATGTCATGACAGTGGTGCTTATGACAACCCCAAACTGGAAACAACCAGTTCCTGATCTAGAATGGAATGGATGCTTCAATTATGGTATTTGCAAACATTTTTGTCCCCTCTGTGCTTTATCTGAGTGGTAGTTTTGAAATCTTTGATAATTTCGATGCTGCCCAAATTCTCTTCATATACTTTTCATGTCTTATCTGAAAAGCCATTTCATGCCTCAAATTGAAGAATATATTACTACTTATTATTTTTCTAAGCTTTATCACTATACTTTAGATCTTTAATCTAGCTGGTTTGGGTTCTTGGACATGATACATAGTACGGGATCAAATTTCATTTCTCTTTCACTATGAATGTCCACTTGAACCATCCCACTAAATTAGAAAGAACATTCCTTTGTTAATTGACTTAGGAGCCATGTGTCACAAATTAAGCATCCCCATAGATATATATCTGTTTGTAGACTATGTTTCATTCCCCTGGTCTCTCTTATATCTTTGAGGTAATATTACAGTGCCCTAATTACTGTGACTATAAATAAGTCTTTCAAAAAACGATTTCATTTATTTATTTGAGAGTGAGCGATCACGAGCTGGTGGCGGGGAGGGGCAGAGTGATAGGGAGAAGCAGACTCCCCGCTGAGTAGGGAGCCAGACCCAGGTCTCCTTCCCAGGACCCTGAGATCATGACCTGATCAAAAAGGCAGATGCTTAACTGACTGAGCCACCCAGGAGCCCCATGTATATTTAAATAAGTCTTAAGAGTCAATGGAGTATTCTCGCAATATTGTTCCTTTTCAGAATTGTGTTGGTTCTTCTTAGCTCAGAATTCGCTATATACTTTACGCTGTGCAAAGAAAGCAACTGGGTTTTTATTGGAAGTACATTGAAACTAAGGATCAATATGTTGAGATAGACATATTGAGTTTTTGGATGCATTAAAGTGTAATATTTCTCCATATATTCAGGTCTCCTTTACTTTTTCTTAGCAAAGATTTCTTATCTTTGGCTCTGTATGGTGTGTGGCCCCTGGTAGGTAATAATGCATGTCCTCTCATATATACGTTCAGCTTAAAATTTATTTCTAATTGCCAAGACAATAAATTATCCTTGAAAACTGTTTGCTCTATGTCTGTCTCCTTTACTAAAATTCAATTTCCCATTTGGACAATCTGCGATTGCATTAGCCATGCAAAAGTCAACACAAATACTGGACTTAATTTAATCCACACGAATGTGTGTATGTATTTGGATTTTCAGAGGAAAATCTTTGGGATGAAGGATCAGTTTCTTGGAGAAAGATCCTCTCTGGCACATGTCTAACGTCATGAGACCCTCTGTGACTCCCAATCCCAGCTTCCATGGCAAGGACACTCCAAGGATCATTTCCCGACCACCTTCCTCTTCTCAGGTAGGGCACAGAGCAGCAGAAAGCACAACAGTAGGGACAGAGAACCCAACTTGCTCTGAGATCCGACCTGCCCCAGCTCACCAGTCTGCTCTGGCCAGAACAAATGAAAAGCCGCTCAGCAAGATGAGGACCAAAGCAGATTCACTTAGAGCAGAAACTGCACGGTCAGGATACAGACATGCTCTTCCCTCTTCTTCCATGTCAGCCATAGGATTGGATATGCTGAAGACACATGTAGGCATTTCCTGCACAGTGACAACCTTGGCCAAGCTGACTGGGACACGGACAGGATGGTCCCTCCCTGCACCATTCTAGTGGCTGCGAATGAAGCTGGAACTTTCCTAGAAGCAAGGATGGGAAAAACCTAGAGACACAAGAATACTGCAAACCAGAAATGTATTTAAAGAGCTGCCAAAATATGATATTTGAATCTCCTGCCGTTATTCCTTATACAAAGAAATTAGAGTGTAAGGCCTGAGTGAAGAAGTGTGAAGGTCATTATTTGAATATAAACAAAGCCAACTTCTTTCTTTGGCACAGCCTCCATAACATCTCAATACAGAAGGGTTCAGAATATCCCAGGCTGGTGAACACATCCACCCTGGGAGTATGACACATCCAAGCTCCATGGGAACAGAAGCTGCTACACTCAGGATCCTCCCAGTCCCCACTGTGTATCTCTCCATCTAGCTCTTCATCTGGATCTTTACCATATTTTTTAATAACCTGGGAAACATAAGTAGGTGTATCTCAAAGTGATGTGAGCTACTCTAGCAAACTAATCACACCTGAGAAGGAATCATGGAACCCCGTGTCTACAGCTGGTCAGAGACAGAGGTCCCTTCTTTACTCCCATTAGACGATGACACTCCCGATGGGCTAGTCCCTCTCAGGGGGGGTCTCCATGCCACCCTGCAGAGCCACAGGCAGCTGCTGTGGAGGATGAAGTGTGTAGAGGAAGCCACTGAGAGCAGACAAAGAGCCAGGAGGCTGTGCCCCTGAGGAAACTCCATCTTGAAAGTGCTTGGTCAAAAAAAAAAAAAGAAAGTGCTGGGTCAGAGAGTACAACTTGGCTACTGTGCACTGGAGCTTCTCCATCTCCGGGTCGTTCCTTGTGCCCAGGGGTCTCAGAAAGTGGGGACACCTTCTACACAATGTGCTCAGACACCAGACTCTGCCCAAAACATACACATGGGATGGATATAGACCCAGATTTATGGACTTCCATGAAACAAGTCTGAAGTCATTTTTCTTTCCTGTCAACCCCTTAAAAAATTCCTCTAATAAAAAACCAAAGTTTCAGAATGATGACAAAACTAATATGATGGCCTCTCCATACACTCCATAAAAAACAAAAATAAAAGAAAAAGTGAGGTAATCTGAGGAGAAAGCAGGAGCCACTATGAAAAGGCCTGCACCTCTGGCAGGTGCATCACGCATGCATGAAGGTACAGCAGGAGAGGAAGGGAGATATCCCTGGTAAGTATCTGACCTGTGTCCCAGTCAGGTCCACTCTGGATAGAGCGACCACAGGGTTGGATCCCCCCTGGGGCTGGCTTAGGCTTTTGTTCTATTGCATCCAAGCTCCACTCTCTCTCTCTCTGCCCAATCCTACATTCTCTTTCCGGAGGTGGTGATGTCAAGAACATTCCCCAGCCAGTGTCACACATGTTATATTTGATGTGAGTCTGCTTCCCGGGGAGCAATGCCTGTGAGCAGTGAGGTCAGGGAGTAGCACTGACCACATGGTCAGAATAACCTGCATAGGCAGAAGCTGTCCATTTTCCAAAAGACAGGGACAGAATGATGTCAGAAACAGAGATTATGGCAGTAGATAATTGAGCACATGTTATGAGAAATTAAGTCAATGGGCTGACCCTCAGAGTATGTTGTCTCTCTAACTGGCAAACTCTAGCTCAGGGTTGCTGAAGCCCAACGTCACAGCTTCTGATGCAGTTCCTAGACCAAAGTCAGTTCCTACTCTCAAGCACATTGACTCAGGGGAAGGCCAGGTCTTAAAGGAAAGACCTTAAGGTTTTGCCATAGATGTATTGAGAAAATCATGCTTCTTATTTTCCCTAAGGAACTTGGGGCTTAGGGCTTGAGCTCAGGATGTGTCCTCTCTGCCCTGATGAGAGAGCTCTCTGTTAGAACGACACATGGGGGAAGGCAGTGCTCTGGTGGAGGACACAAGAAAACAAGCTTTGCACAGAGAAAAAGCATACAAACAAACAAAGAAACAATCCATCTCAAATTAAAGCAGTGGAAGGATATTTTTTAACTGACAACTAAGTGTAGGAATTCATGAGAACTCCTCAGGACAGAAGTTCCATCCCTCACAGGAGACGCTTTGGGGCTAGGGATGCAAATTGCTACATAGAACTAAATATTTACTAAATAGAGGGATTATGAGGTGGCCTGTGGTCAAAGAGAACTTCTGTCTCACTTTCCCAATTAGACTGGGGTGACTAGGGCCCCTGCCCAAGGATTAGCATCGATACAGGAATAACCTTCACAGCTGACATAACACTTGCTCCCATTTCTTCAAGGACTCACAAGAATCTCTGCTCTAGAAAATTTATTTACTTATTTACTTAGTCCAAAAAATGCAAAGAAAAGAAACGACAATATCGGGAAGGAATTCAGATTACATATATGGAGGTTAGGGCTTTGAAATATCTAGATCTTTGAATCTTATAAATGACCTCCTCACATGGTTCAAAAATAACTTAAAAGTCAGAAGATCAACACATTCATATATATTTGCGAGCCGCCTGGAGCCAAAATTACTCCCTTAAGTTCATCCTCTAGTGGGTGAATATTTGCAGTTATTTAGAAAAGGTGACCCATTTCAGTCACAGGTCCCAAAAATCTACTCAACAGACTCCTGTTGGGGACGCTCCCTCTGCTGGGTGGCAGGGAGAACTTCCATTTGGGCTGTCAGGACACAGGTCTGTTGTCTCTCTACTTCACCAAAGCATTATAAGTTTGTGCTGTTTGGCTGAGAAAATTTATAGGTCAAGTTCTACAGAATGTATAACAGCATCACACTCCCCAACCACACACCCTGACCCCAAAATAATGGACTCACATAACCAAAGCAGCAAGAGAATTGCCCCAAGGGACACAAATGACACACTGGCTTCCAGTTTTATGGATTCCAAAGGGACGTCCCCTGGCAAAGAGAAAAATGTGCAACGAAACCCACCTGTGTAAGTCCTTGCTCATTGAGGTGACTGTGGTCATGATTAGAGACTCCTAGAGTCCTGTTCCCCACCTGGACCTCATGGAGGTATTTCCTACATCCCTTACAGATGCCGATGATTTCTGTGTGGTGTGCAATGACCAACGTTGATGGCCTCAGTTTTATTGTGCAGGGCACAGCAAAGTTCCTACATACACAGGAAATAAAGACTCCTCTTTGGAATTAGGAACAATCTTTCTTCAGTCTACAGGGAGCAGAGGAAAATTTCAAAGCCTTCTCTGTCAAGAAAGAACTTTTAGAAGGTTTTACATTTTTTAGGTATTTCAGGGCAAGAAATTATGACATAAACAACTGACCACAAAAGGAAACTTTTAAAGTTTTCATGTTAACTTTTGTAGGAAATAGTAATATTTTTGAAGTTCAAGCATTCATAGTAATACATTAAACAAAACATAGTTTCAAAACTGATACACAGAAATAAACATGATGGATGAATAATTTTCAGCCAAATTTCCACACATTGAGGTTTCACATATGATAATGTATAATGTGATTACAATTTTTTTACTATATTTGACACATAGTGTGAGATATTGTGATTCTTAATTTAACATGCACAATGAATAGTTTTCAAACTCATCTTAAGATTTATAATATTATCTTATATTTTCCTTTTTGTTTTTTTTCCTGATTTCTTTCATTTCCAGTAGATTAACTTTCTGAATCATTCACCAGCAGGATTCATTCAGAATTGCTTTGGCTAGCGCTCTAAGAAAAGATCAAGGGAGAAAACACATGACAGAGTAAATAAAATGACAGCTAGTAACATATGGGACATGGGCTATTAGTCGTAGTTCTTTTTTTTTTTTAAAGATTTTATTTATTTATTTGACAGACAGAGATCACAAGTAGGCAGAGAGGCAGGCAGAGAGAGGAAAGGAAGCAGGCTCTCCGCTGAGCAGAGAGGCCCCATGCAGGGCTCGATCCCAGGACCCTGAGATCATGACCTGAGCCAAAGGCAGAGGATTTAGCCCAATGAGCCACCCAGACGCCCCTAGTCGTAGTTCTATCACAACTTGTCATCAGTACCCAAGTCCCTCCATAGAATTCAGGGTTTACTTTCAGTACCATTGTTACATAATAATTCTACAACTATGGTACAAAATCGTACTCTAGGAGGATTTCCTAGAAGATATTCAGACCGAGATTTGTTGTGTAATCTTGCCTGGAGTTGCATGTATTCAGTAACTCTTCAATTCAGTATTACCTTGGATTTGAATTACCTGAGATCTAACAGAACTACAAATTCGATTCCTTCAGTTTCTCCAGGATTGTGTTTGCCCGACAGTGACTTGAGTTGTGAGGTAATTTGAGGTTGACACAATTCACACCAACACCTGACTAACACCTACATCAGGCTGACACAGCAGAATCATCAGGTTATGTCCCTACTTTAATGAAGGATGGTTGGTAAACTGATGCCCCAAGCACCCTCTTCCACAGTGACTGTGGTTCACCCAAGACCCCAGAAAATGTCCATCATAGGTATAGGAGACCTCAAATTATTAGAAGTTTTATCCCAGTCCTTGCTATTCTTACCTACAGAATCTCATTTTGAAATACACAGAGCTGCGGATGCTGAACATAAAAGCCAAGTGAGAGACAACAACTTCTCACATAGAGCTAACAAGGAATGAGACCCCTGACAGAAACTGCTTACACGTGATGAGGAAGCTTCCGTATGGGAAGGGAAACATTGTTTCCTGGGAAATGGGAAGCATTATTCATTCTGTCCATCCTCTTAGAACATGTTGACTTAAGAAATCTCTTTTTTTCTTAATATGGGGTCTTTGTGTGTGTGTGTGTGTGTACCTAATATGTACCTAATATGGTATATCTAATATGCACTATATATGCACTATATGGTATGTATGTGTCTGTCATCTATCCATCTATCCATCTCTCTGGGAAGAGAGAGGGAAGTATGGCAGGATACACACCAGGTTGTAACAAATGGTTACCACAAACTTCATTCTCACTGCCTGAAGCATAAAACTGTCTTCTCTCCTTTTCTCTTCTCAGGACTATGAGTTCTCCTGAAAGTTTGAGATTCTTCTCTACCTGTCCCGTTCTTCTTACATTCATCTTCTCAAAGAGTAGATAATTCACGAGGTCCCGGGGTGAGTTTAATTCATTAATAAATCATTATTAAATTGTCTAAAGCCATTAACCTGAAAGCAGCAGATCCCAGAGACTCCCGAACCATCTCCACTTCATCCTGGGATCTGGAGATCACTGGCTGGAGTGGGAGTGGGACCTGTTTACTCCTGGACATTAGCTGACAGGAATCCAAACAGGATGGCCTTTCACCTGCCAGACAGGGACTATGGACACTCGTGCCTATATCGTCAGGGTCTCTGGAGCTTTCTCAGAAGGCAGGGCTATGAGCACTGTGTCCTGCCACAGATCCTGATTATCCCAGGGAGATCCTGCTTCCCACACAGGCAGTAAGGGATTTGACTGTTAGTTGCCCTGCAAACACAGAAAACATTTTAAGTTATTGCTCTCCCAGTAGAGGGACCTGCACCCTGACTTTGGCTCTTTCCTCTCTGCCACACCCACCATGGGATTTGCATATTGTCCCCTGGGGAGGACCTTGCCTTGGAACTCTGACATAAAGGTCAGCTCTCAGCTTGTGTTTACTTACTAGGACTCATCAGTTCAGCTTCTCACAATGAGGTTCCCTTCTCAGCTCCTGGGGCTGCTGATGCTCTGGGTCCCAGGTAAGAGCAGAGGGGGATGGGGAAGGAGATTGGTGTGGGGACGGTGAGCTGTCTGGGTGCTGGTAGTCCCTATGTGCCCTGGACAGAGATTGTGGATCTGGATCCTGGACAGTGAGATTGCCCTCCTATAGGTGAATTTAGTTTTGAGATAATGAAAGCTATGAAGAAACTAAAGGGAATGAAGAACAGTGCTTTAGTGAGATGCTGAAAGAAAAAAAATGTGGCCACTCTCTGCACTGCAATTCTTGGGTTATCCATGGAGATTGAGTATATTTAGAGCAAGAATCAAAACACGAAATACGATTTAGCCTAACATAAATTAAATTTAAAATCATAAAAATGGCTTATAATATTTCTCCACAATCTGTCCTTATCTC